>CM061142.1:431138817-431181610 GCA_030789695.1 Scilla litardierei
CTGGGTGTGGCTGCACGGTCCCTTCAGCGCGGATTACATGGTTCTCCCGAGCCCTGCTCAGACACATATTGGACCAGACGGTGGAGACGGGCTTCCAGCCATGGATCTCCTTATCCCCGCCGCCTACGTGCTTGAGCCCGAGGGTGCTCAGTAAGAGCCCCTCGTTCCACCCGTCGACCCCATGATCCCTCAGCCTGCTCCTACCCTGTCTGCATCTCCTGACACCTCTGTCCACACGTTTGTTAGTGTCGGGAGCACTTTAGCTAAGTCGTCCACCACCAGCACCACTGTGCCTCTGTCTGCTGAGCCCATTACCTCTCTGAGCCCTGAGCATCCCACAACCATTTCAGAGAGCGACGAGTCCTCCTTCACCGCCGCAATAGAGACCCTATCCTGACTGTTGTTCTTGACTCCTGGGGAGTCATCTTTTGTGCCCTTCACGGCCTCCCCAGCTGTCGACTTCTCGGTTTCCACTGCTACTGTCTTTTCTGAGAGTGTCGTGACATCTGTCCCCACGTCTGCGTCACTGACCTCTCACACCACCTCGTCGTCTGTTTTCACTTCCACTTCTGCTGCTTCTTCCACTTCGACCTTTCCTGTGTCCCAGCCTCTCACTGAGGCTGGGCCTCACTTAGTGAGCACAGTACCACTACCCCACTTCCCTGCTGGACCCGTCCTCTACACTACCCGCGTGAGACAGCCCCGCACTTCACCTGTTAGACCTGTGCGTCCCTCTTCTCCACCACCCCCCGACACTCTAGTTCAGAGCATTCGTGCTCTTGACGGGGCTGTTAGTGGATTGAGCAGGGATTACGGGCTCTCTCTGCCACAGTTAGTTCTATGCAGACCCGCGTCGCCATTCTTCCCAGTATTCATGCTTGCCTGGACCAGATTCTGGCGCGTCTGCCCCCACCACCGACACCCACCCAGCAGCTACCACGCCCACAACCTCCACCACCACCTCCGCCATAGGACGGTGCTGGTGTACCTCCACCAGCCTAGGCACACTCTGGATGCCTTCTATATTTTTGTTGTTTTGCTGGTTGTTTTTGAGCTTGGTGATTTTTGCGCCCCTCCTCCACGCGCCGTTTTGGTACCTTTTTGATCATATCTGTTTATATCTCGTTGTGATTGAGGGAGCTTCTTTTTGGGACACTGATATTCTGCACCATTTTGACCTCTGCATGCATCACCTGCATTACCATATCATTTCCTTTTCTTTTATTTTCATCATGCATGCATCCTCACCCACCCCACCCATTTCACGTCTCTCGGTGTGCCACACTTCGTACATTGAGGACACTGTGTACTTTAGCTTGGGGGAGTGAGTTCTCACGCTTTTGCTTTTTGTCACCCTTTTATTTTTTTGCTTTTCTCACATTTTCCGCTTTTTGCACTCATTTTCACCCTCTTTTTCGTTTTATCATGCATCACGTTTTCTTACCCTTTTGAGTGTGCTGCATTTCATAGAAGTTTCTATTTTGTTTTATCCTTATTTCTTTCATCTTTTGATAGAGATGACTTTTCTGTGATGATGACAACGTGGTCATTAGCTTATCTCTGTAAGCATGCTATTTGGTCACGCCATAGTTTTTATTTCAGATATCATATGCTTTGTCATTCTATGCATTTGAGATAGTAACCCACCTTTTCGTATATGAATATGGATGAAATTCTGTTATTAGCTGAAGTCTGATAATTCATATGTATGCTATTCGTAGAAAACACACCAAGCTTCACGCATTAATTGTTTATATCTGGAGTACTGCTTTCCTTTCTTATATCACTTCTTATTGCATGAAAAATGTACACCTCACTTTCTGGTTGAATGAATGAATGTTAAGGTGATATAACTGGACTAGTTTACTTTCTGAGATCAAACTGAGTAGATTACATTACTCTGCTGAAGTTGTTGTGCACGTCTTATAGAGTGAACCGAGTGTTACATTTATTTCTTTCTCCACATATCTTGAGCATTAATTCTCTAC
Source organism: Scilla litardierei (assembly GCA_030789695.1). NCBI lineage: Eukaryota > Viridiplantae > Streptophyta > Magnoliopsida > Asparagales > Asparagaceae > Scilla > Scilla litardierei. The sequence goes on from CM061142.1 coordinate 431,140,806, forward strand.
TTTTATTCATTGGTGAATCTCCCTTTAGCGGATCCTATATTGGCAATTCACCCGCTTTATAAAGTTCATGCTCCACTACCCAAAAATCAAAAAGAAAAAAATATATATCTACATGTATATCTTTCTATCTTTTGATTTGGGATCACAGTTGTATATAGATATCTTCCAAAAAAAGAAAAAATATGAAAAGAAAAAGAAAAGAAAAGAGAAAAGAAGTTTATACATGATCCCATCTCACATTCTTTCTCTCTTTCTTCTCTCTTTTGTTTTCATTTTATCATGGAGCTTCAAAAATGGGGAATATGTTTATTGATTTATCTTATGCCACCACGCTTATAGATAAGCTTGGAGGAGATGAACCAATGATGTGTGAGAGAGTGACTACCTGACTGCGCATGACAACCTAAGCTAGGTAATTTTCTGTACTTGGTGAGATCACTAAAAGTTTTGCGAAATCCAGGAATTGACACTTAGCATACATTTCATGAAAACCACACTTTTCTATTCTTATTGCTCAATATTGTGTGATATCTCTGATACCCAGATAGAAAGCATTCAATTGAAAAGTGTGTGGTCTATGATTATGTATACCGCTTTAGATGCTTCAGATGATGTTAATTCTAGAATGATTCTGTATCTCATATTATTTTGCTATTCTCAGGTTTTCTATTTTGAATGCATCAACATACTATGGTATCGAGATAAAAATCTTTGGCGTGAGGTTTACATTCGCCGTGTGCTACATGAGTAAGCAAAACCCACGTCCTGAGCAAATGATCTAGCACCTCTCTCTTCGCTTGCTTTCTTTATTTTGTATCTCTTCCATCTTTTCTTTTTATTATTTTTTTCCATCGCGCTCGCCTCTTACTTATCTTCCCCGAGGACGAGTAAGGGGTAAGCTTGGGGGATTTTGATCACTCCATATTTTACACCCTTTTTCTGCATGTTTGCATGCCGTTTTGATCGCTCATATCGCGCTTTTCACGCTTATTTGACAATATTGCGATGCTTTTCACTATTTCTTGTTTTTGTCATATTTCAGGAAATATGGAGCGATTCGGAGCGATTTTGAGATCAATTGGTTCGCAAAGCGCTGAGGAGTGTCACCCGCGGCTCATTTGGGGTCCATTCAGCGATGGAAGATGAGTGGAAGAAGAAGGAACTTCGTAAGAGCGACGAGGAGTACAAACGGAGAAGCTGGGCATTTACAGCAAGCCACTCGGTCGAGTGGAGCAGTCACTCGGCCGAACCAGAAGCCCCACTCGGCCGACCAGAACGAATACGCGCACAGAGCTAAATTCAGTGTGTACTTGGCCGAACAAAGAAATACCACTCGGTAGAATGAGAAATCTCACTCGCCCGAGTGGTACAAAGAAATTGCCCAGAAAAAGGTCGAAGTTACTGTATTTTTCGAAGATCTAGTCGAAAGTCACTCGGCCGAGCGATAAAGCCACTCGGCTGAACGAAGAAGTATACTCGACCGAGTCACCTCTGAAGGCAGACCCTGAGACCCCCCTGACATACTGTTTTCTTACAGGGTCTGTCACTCGGTCGAGTGACACTCGACCGAGTGAGCCGCTCCGCCTGCTGCGTAAGTTGCGATTTCTGGGCTACGCAGGGGTAGTTTGGTGACGATTTTTTGGGTGATTTTGGGGGGTATTTAAACCCAGTTTTTGCCCTAGTTAAGAGATCTTTTTGCAGCCTTTTTGAGCACTTTTCAAAATTTTTTAGATTAATTAGATTTAGGCTTTCTTTTGGAGATTTAAAGGCTACTCTATTTGGATTCTCATTGGATATCATTGGATCTTCATTGGTTTGTCTATTTCCTATCAAAAACTCAATTTTTAGTTGTTATTTCTCAATTGCAATGAATTCTTTTGATATTATTATTGATTTTTCTGAGAATTTCATGATGAATAGTGAGTAGTGACTTCGTCTTAGGGCGTAGGGATGAACCCTATGGACCATATCTCCAAATTGTGATGAATTAGTGAAATTATTGCTAGAATTAATTAGGGTTAGGTTGGGATTGATTAATTACGAATATCTAGGGATTCATATCGGTTGCGATTTGCAAGAGATTGGGTCCCAATTGATAGGAAGGCCTAGATATTCGATTTAGATTGATAATTGGATCTCTTTAGACTTGGTTTGCAAGAGATTGGGCCAAAGCTAGGATTTTCGATTGTGAATCTATACCCATATCCGTTTGCAAGAGATTGGACGGATATGAACTATCGCAACCTAGGTTGTAGCTCGAGTTTGAACGAGAGTGGGCTCGAGACACGATTGAGCGATGATGTCGTTCTTCACGCTAGCGGCTTAGGCTAGGGTTTGCAAGAGATTGGGCCCTATCCTAGGTTTGCTATAGACCGGCAATAGCGTGAGAGCGTGAGCTTGGTTCTATATTTAGTTGCGACTAGCTCACCCACATTCAAGGTTAGCAATGATGTAACTTATGAATCACAATGATGAGAGGCGGTCCGTAGCGGGGATTCCCCACCCCTAGACGTTTCATTAATTTGGTATTTCCTCCTGACATTCGCACGATTGTGATTGTTCGCCCCAAACAATTCTCGATCCCCTTGATAGCTAGGTGATTGGAAGGAGACACTGTCATTTGTCCTCCCTGAGTTCGATACCCGCTCGCCACTTGACCATGCGCTTGCGGTAAGACTACAACATCGTTTGTCCCGGGTGTGTGTACTCCCTGGGATACGATCAGTTTCCTTAAAAACCCACTTGTAGAAACCCTACAAGTGAAATTGAAATACACTCGATGTCCTTGACTCCTACAACTTGAGAGCAAGCAAACCACTCTCACAACACGAGAGTAAATCAAATAAAGAAAGTTATGAAATATGAAATTAAACAACACTTACAATCACATATGCCTTGAAGCAGAACTTGAAGGAGAAGTGTGTTGTATGTTGAATGACTCGCTTGGAAGAGAGGAAAGCCCTTTCTCTTGACTGCACCAAATGCCTAGAAGATTTCTCTTTGGTTCTAGGTTGGAGAGCAAGAAATGAAAGAAAGGAATTCTAGGGCTTTTGGATTTTGAGAGCTTTGATCTTTAAGAAATGAAAGCTAGAATGTTTGAGCAAAAGATAATTGATCGCTCCTTATTTTACACCTTTTTCTGCATGTTTTCATGTCGTTTTGATCGCCCATTTTGCGTTTTTCACGATTATTCGACGATATCGCGTTGCTTTTCACTATTTCTCGTTTTTGTCGTATGTCAGGAGATATGGAGCGATTTGGAGTAAAAATGAGATCAAGGGACTTTCGAGCATACCGGGGCGTCGCCTACGGCTTATTTGAGGAGTTAGCAGCGCTAGAGGATGAGCGAAAGAGGAAGAAATCCAATAGAATCGAAGAGGAGGCGAGGAGGAGAAGAAAAGAGCCCAGAAGCAGCTTACTCGGCCGAACAGAGAGTCTACTCGGCCGAGTCAGAAGCTTCGTTCGGCCGAGTGAAACGGATACGCACAACAAAAATTCAAAGTTTCCTTGGCCGAGCAAGGAAGTCTACTCGGCCGAGTAGAGAAGCTCACTCGCCCGAGTAGAACAGGGATTTTCTTCCGAGAAGCGGCCATGTTACTGCAATTTTTGAGAAGCCTACTCTGCCTAGTACGATTGCTTACTCGGCCGAGTAAAGAAGCATACTCGCCCAAGTCAGTCAGAGAGACAGACCCCGAAACCCCCAGATTCTCTGTTTTATTATTGGGTCTATCACTCGACCGAGTGACATTGTTACTCGGCCAAGTGACGCATTCCGACTGCTACACAGATTGCAAATTCTGGGCTACACAGGGGCAATTCTGTCAGGATTTTTTTGGATGATTTTGGCTTGTATTTAAACATAGTTTTATTCCTAGTTTTAGGAGAGACCTCTATTATTTTTTGACAGCTATTCTTTCGTGAAATCTCAGCTGGAGATCATATGCGATAATTTTGGTTTGTTCTTTCTTGCTAAAAATCTTAATTTTATGAATTGTCTCTTCTTTGCAATGAATTGTGACATGATCTATTGCTTTATTTCTGATATTTACATGATGATTTGTGAGTAGTTTATTCGTTCTAGGGCATGGGGATGAACCCTATGGACCCGATCTTTTGAATTATGATGAATCAATAGAATTGTTGCTAGGATTGAAGAAAGGTTAGGTTTTTGATTGATTTATTGCGAGTAGCTAGGAATTTCCTTCAATTGGGATTTGCAAGAGATTGGATCTCAACTGATGGAAAGGCCTAGATATTCGACTTAGGTTTATAATTGAAATTCTCTAGATTTGGTTTGCAAGAGATGGGACCAAAGCTAGGATTTTTATTATAAATCTATACAAATATTCGTTTGCAAGAGATTAGACGAATACGCACTATCATAACCTAGATCGTAGCTCGAGTTTGCACGAGAGTGGGCTCGAGTTGTGATTGGACGATGATGTTGATCTTCACGCTAGTGGTTTAGGTTAGGGTTTGCACGAGAGTGGGCCATAATCTAGGTTGCTATAGACCTGCAATAGCGCGAGAGCGTGAGCTTGGTTCTACATTAAGTTGCGACTAGTTCACCTACATTCAAGCCTTGCAATATTGATATTCATGATTCACAAGGATGAGAAACGGTTCGTAGTGGGGATTTCCTATCCCTAGACGCATTTAGTATATTGATATCTATTTGTTATTCGAACGATTGTGATACCACCATCAAAATTATTCTTATTCCACCAATAGCTAGGTAATCAAAGTAGGATACTGTCAATTGTCCTCCCTATGTTCGATACCCGCTCGACACTACGCCATGCGCTTGCGGTAAAACTACAGTCGTTTTTCGGGTGTATATCCGGGCGCGATCAAGTTTTTGGCGCCGTTACCGGGGAGGCGACGGTATTTATTTTCTTTACTTAGTTATTTCTTTTTCTTTTTATTATTTTTATCTTTTTATTCCTCTATTGTGCTAACGATTCCATCGAGATTCTCTTTTTCTGTGCATGTACACGAGATCAAAGGCACACCAAGAAGACATATTATTTGGTCCTGAGATCGAGCGTACGACCCGGAGGCTTAGAGCCGAGAGGAGACTTGTTATAGAGGACGATCATATGAACCGACCGGAGACACCGAAGGAGTTATCACCACGCATGGCTAGGCTAGTTTCTATCAGAGATAGGCTACGGCCTAAGACTACTTCTACTACCTCGTCTATTGCGATGCCGGAGTTGGCGCCGAATAAGAACTTCGAGCTTAAAACGGGACTAGTGGTAACGATGCAACAAGACCCATTTCATGGGAACTCTCACGAGAATCCACACTACCACCTATAGTTGTTCATATCCAAATGGGCCACTTGTCAGATGCCCGGTGTACCGGCCGACGCTAGCCGACTGCGCCTCTTCCCATTTACCCTACGGGACAAAGCATTGTATTGATTGAGGACACAAGCAGAGGGGATCTTTACCACATGGGATGAGTTGGTGAGCGCTTTTTTAACAAATTCTACCCACCATCCAAGACCGTCAAGATAAGGAGTGCGCTCATGTCCTTTAAGCCAGGACCGCAAGAAACTCTATTTGAGGCATGTGAGCAATTTAAAGATCTCCAACACCAATGCCCCCATCATAGTATTAAAGCATGGGAGCTTGTGCATAGCTTTTACAAGGGGTTGCTGACGTCCCCTAGATTAGGCAATATGCAATGGGATCGGGGATACCAGATTTAAATATTTTTAACCGCAAGCGCACGATGTTGTAGTGTGGCTTGGGGGTCGAACTCAGGGAGGCGTGCGTTGTGCTTGTTGTCAGGTATGAATCGGTTCACCTGATGAGTAAGCTAGCCTGAACGATCGATGGGTTGTCACAAATGAAAATACGAAGGATGTAATAAATAAAAGGGAATCCGAGACTTCGGTTTCCACCCTATCATGTGTCCTCTCTATTACGACCGACAGATAGGAAGACGATCGGATATTAGGGTTTAGTGGTGAGACATTGCCTCTAAGAGTGATACCTGCATCCATGGGCCCGATATTTCGGTTGATGCCTAGGATGATACGCTACGACTACCCGGGTTCGGTCGTTGGGCATTCCTATGTCCATTAACACCGACCGATTCCAGGAGCACTAAGCTCGCAATGATTACTACCAACATCTCATCCTGTCGTTCCCACGCGCTAGGATTCAATGTCTATGCTAGGGGCGTGAGCTGTGGCTAGGGAGTCAAACGCCAATTTTATTCCCCCTTGGCCCTACGGTCAAAGGCGGTCTTTCTCCCACCAATGACAACGAAACACCCCGCGTAACCATCTAAATTCCTAAACCCTATCGAAATCCTAGTCCTATGGTCGTTCTAGGGAGAACCAACGACGGGGTTTCTACCAAACTCCCAAATTAGAGAACTACTCACAATTCATAGCAAAAATGCAATCTAAACAAAATTCAATGGTTGAAATCATAATCAGGCAATAGAAAAGAGTTGTTAGCAGTGATATTAATACTATATTAAAGTTTCAAGAAAATCAAAACATGTAAAAAACAAGAGAAAATTCCAGCCGTCACAAGTCCCAAAAAACAGAAAATACAAAGGGGATCACGTTTCTAAAAACCTAGGTCAACTATATATAGGAAATACACCCACCCGATCGGTTGATGCCACCCGATTGGTTGATGCCACCCGATCAGTTGAAGCATCAACCGATCGAGTGAGCTGATGGTCGCTTTGGCCATCGGGCTTCAGAAGCTTCAACCAGTCTGTGAGCTGAGCGGGTGGCACCCTCGGTTCGTCAATTTGAGAAATGTGGCTATAGATGAACCGATCGGGTGAGATATCACCCGATCGGTTGGAATTAAGCCCAAAAAGACAGAGAGCTCTGTCGATCTCACCAGATCACTGAACCGATCGGGTGAGCTGCTCTTCTCTTCAGCTCCTGTCCGGGTCGGATATGTGTGCATGAACCGATCGGGTGGCTCTGCCCACCCGATCGGTTGAGGGCTGAAACTTGGTTTTCTTCGACGTTTGGCCCTCTGGATCGCGCGTGACTCCTCCCGTTGCTCCGGGACTTGTGATATCTGCTTTGAGTGTCCCCAACGCTGGAAACTCCTGCATTTGCACAAAAACACGGAGAAAGTGAAAAGATACTAAAAACACAAAAGAACGGATATGAAACAACGGAAAACGGCGAAAAATCACGAAGAAGACGTGCGTAAAAATATAAAATATAAACGCACTTCAAAATCCCCCAAGCTGAACCCTTCTTCGTCCTCGAGGCAGACGAGTGAGAGTAAGAGCTCGGAGGGGAAAATAGAGAGAGAGAAATAGAAAAAGAAAACAAAATCCTAAATCGCCCTTCAGAGCCACAAAATCAAACACACCACACTAAGCAAGAATGTGATAAAACACATCATTAAACAAAGGAATGTGAGTCCATACAAGTGTCATGGGCCCACGCGGTGAAGTGCGAGTGAGTGTGGTCGTGTGCTAGCAAACGGTATTACTATCTACATTGTGCAATAAAGCTCCATATACACATACCCAAGGAATGACCCAAGTATCGATTCAATTCGAATAAGCGGTGAATAAATAGCTCAAGCATGCATGAGAATCAGAGTAAGAATTGAAGCGTATCACGCGACAACGACTCCACAGCTAGGGACTAGGAAATCAGCACACTATAGCCTAGATAATTGCTAGAAAGTTCTTAAGCCAAGTGTTTTTGAAAAAGATGGAGGTTGAGAAGTTGTGGAGTAGAACACTCAGTGCAAACTCTCGCCTTCCCTTTATTCTTGGTAGATATGAAAAATATTCACACTGGAATTTTTTTGGGTTTTGGGTATTTGTATTTTTTTGCATTTTTGGCGATACATATTTTTTTATTTTCTCTTTTCTTTTCTTTCTGGGATTTTCTTTTCTCCTTTTTTGGATTTTTGGATTTTTGGGCTATACATTTGTGTACTCTCCCAAGTGGGAGAACGGTACACGACGAGGGGATTTGCACCAAGTAAACTAAAAAAGAAATCCGAATCTAAAAACTTGGGCAAAGGAGATATTTCTTGCAGATCAGAGCATAAGCTAAATGAGTTATCCTAGTCCTATTTGTGGAATTGATCACTCCATGTTTTACACCTTTTTTTCCGCATGATTGCATGCCATTTAGATCGCTCAAATCACGCTTTTCACGATTTATCGACAATATTGCGATACTTTTCACGATTTGTTGTTTTTGTCGTATTTCAGGAGATTTGGAGCGATTTGGAATGATCCCGTGATACACCTACTCCAGAGTGTCACCGATGACTTCCCCGAGGGGTATTTTGCTATTAGAGAGGAGCGGAAGAAGAAAGAATGTCGCAGGAGCGACGAGGAGGCAAAAACAAGCTGTTTGGGCATTTTTTGGTGTCTCACTCGGCCGAGTGAAGGAGTCACTCGGCCGACCAGCGAGACACCGCTCGGCCGACCAGATCGGACACGTTTCATGTGTGCATTCGGCCGAGAGTCAGAAGCCACATCGGCCGAGTGACGAGAGCCCGTCCGCCCGAGTGGCACTCAGACGACGCCCCTCAAAAAGTGCCAACTTACTGTTTTTCGTCTGCCTGAGCTTCAGAAGACCCACTCGGCCGACTGGAAAATGCCGACCGCCCGAGTACGTAGAAGCCATCGGCCGAGTGACGACAACTCACTCGGCCGAGCCACGCCCGAAGTGAAGACCCCCGAAGACCTAGACTTACTGGAAATTTTCAGGGTTTCTTACTTGGCCGAGCGACTTTTGTCACTCGGCCGAGTGCGACGCGCTGCCTGTAGCGTAAATTGCGATTTTCAGGCTGCGCAGGGGCATTTTGGTCACAGTTTTTTGGACGATTTTGGGGGGTAATTAACCCCAGTTTTTAACCTAGGTTAGAGAGCTTTTTCCATTACTTTTTGCGGCTTTTTAGATTAAACTTTTTGGCTTTTGATTCTTGTGATTGGAGAGGGGAGGAAAGTTTATTTTTGTTGGATTCTTGGAGAACTCTATTGGTTTGTCTCCCTCTCCATTAAAAATCTCATTTTTATTGCTTATTTGAATATTGTTATGAATTCTCTTGTGATTTCAATTGTTTATTCTTGCATTTGTGATATGAATTGTGAGTAGTCTATACGTCTTGGGGCGTGGGGATGAACCCTACGAGCCCAATTTCTTATTTGTGATGAATTGGTAGAAATATTGCTAGAATTGCTATTAGGGTTAGATTGGGATCGATTTACTACGGATAGCTAGGTGTTCATATCGATTGGGATTTGCAAGAGATTGGATCCCAATTCGATAGGAAACCCTAGAAATCCGAATTGGGTTGGAATCGAGTTTCCGTAGTATCGGTTTGCAAGAGATTGGACCGATACTAGGGTTTTTAGTTGCAATTCCATGCCGATACCCGTTTGCAAGAGATTGGACGGGTAGGAACTATCCCAACCTAGGTCGTGGCCCGAGTTTGCACGAGAGTGGGCTCGGGGCGCGATTGAACGATGATGTTGATCCTAATGCTAGCTTGCCTAGGCTAGGGTTTGCGAGAGATTGGACCCAAAACCTAGGATAGCTATAGACCGGCAACAGCGCGAGAGCGTGAGCTACGTTTTACATTCAGTTGCAACTAGTTCATCCGAAATTCTACCCTAGCAATGTTGATGCCAACGAATCACATTGACGAGATACGGTGAGTAGCGGGGATTCCCCATTCCCTAGGCATCCTTTATTTGATTTTATATCCCCATATTTTGTCTGAAGATTGTGACAGGATCGCCAAAGGCAAATTCTCTCTTTTCCGTTCTTAATAGCCAGGTTGTCCGGAGCAAGCACTTTCATTCGTCCTCCCTGTGTTCGATAACCCGCTCGCCGCTACACCGTGCGCTTGCGGTAAAACTACAACCGTCGCTCCGGGACGTGTATCTGGGGCGCGATCAAGTTTTTGGCGCCGTTGCCGGGGAGGCGATTGTGTTTGATCTTACCACCCTAGCTATTTCTTTCTTTTTGTTTTATTTCTTTATTTTTTATCTAACCCTTCCACTGTGCTAATCATTTCTTTGAAACTCTGTTTCCCCATTGCATGTACACGAGATTAACGGCGGACCCTAAAGCTATATTATTTGACCCCGAGATTGAGTGAACTGTACGGAGAATCAGAGCGGAGAGGAGACAAGACCCGGAAGGGAGGTTTATGACCAACCCGGAAACTGTGGAACAATTAGCGGCAAGAATGGCGAGGATTATTTCTATTTGAGATAGGCTTCGGCCTAAGACCTCTTCTACGACCTCATCCATTGCCATGCCGGAGTTGGCGGCTGACAAGAATTTTGAGCTGAAGACTGGACTAGTGGTTCTGATACAGCAGGATCCATTTCATGGGAATGCCCATGAAAATCCCCACTACCACATCCTGCTGTTTTTGTCGAAGTGCGCCACATTTCAGATGACGGGGGTCTCCATCGATGCCATCAGACTGCGCCTCTTCCCCTTCACATTAAAGGACAAAGCACTTTATTGGTTGAGGACGCAAGCTGAGGGAGTCTTTACCACATGGGACGAGTTGGCGAGTGCGTTCATTGACAAGTTCTATCCGCCCTCCAAGACGGTAAAGATTAGGAGTGCTCTTATGTCCTTCAAGCAAGGACCCCAAGAGACACTCTACGAGGCTTGGGAGCGCTTCAAAGATCTGCAACATCAATGCCACCACCATAGCATCGAAGATTGGGAGCTAGTTCATAGCTTCTACAATGGTCTCCAACCGGGGACCAAGCAGATTATTGATGTCGCGGCAAATAGTGCCATCTTATCAAAGACTCCCGACAAAGCTACGGCTCTAATTGAGTAGATGGACACAAACAATCAATAATGGGGCGACGAGCGAGGACACTCTTCGTCCTCCTTGAAGCCATCCAGCATCTATGAGGCGAAGGCCGTAGCGGAGATGACAAACAAGTTCGATTCTCTCCACAAGGTGGTGGAGAGACTGGAGAAGTATATCACGGAGCCCCAAGGGACCCCTTCCACATCCGCACCAACGAATCAAATGTGTGATTGGCAAGACCAATCTCAAGCTATGTATTTGGGAGGAGAGCAAGGAGAGGGATCCTTGGGGCAAGTTCAATATGTCGCGGGGAACCAAGGATATTAGGCCAATCCGGCCACTAGAAACCATCCCGGTTTCTCCTATGCCAACAATGAAGGAGCGTTGAACCCACCGCAACAACTACCTCAACAAGCTCGACCACCACCACAACAACAATAACATTATCCACCGAGGGGACCTTCACAACAAAATTTCCCACAGAAGCAACATGTTCCACCCTATAGGCAGCCCGGATACAATCAAGGGTGGAGAAATCAAAACCCTCCACAAGCTCAACAACGATCCGAATTTGAAGCTAAGGTGGAGGAGTTTATGGTCGAGCAAAAGAAGATCAATGCTTCCTTGAAGGCGGGCCAAGACTCCCTTACAACCGTTGTAGCTCAAATCTCGGAGCAATTGGCGTTGCTCAATCGAAATACTCAACAATTGCCGGCTCAACCCGAGCAAAACCCACGGGGAAACACCGGCCACATCAATGCCGTGGTTGTCGTTACAACTAGAGGCGGGAAGGATACCACTCCCGTCATGATTCCAACCGAGGAGCCCGTGGAGGAGAATGTAGAGCCAATTGAGCCGGTCATTGAAGTTGAGAGGGAGGAAGAGCCGCAAGAAAAGGAGAACTCTAGAGCAGAGAAATTGATTGAAGAGAGGCGTTTTATGCCACCGGTCCCATTCCCCCAGAGACTTGCTAGAGCAAAAATGGAGAAACGGCTAGCAAAGTTTCTCGAGTATTTGAGAGGGGTAAGCCTCAATATTCCCTTTCTCGATGCTATCGTTGAGATCCCGACATACGCCAAGTTCCTTAAAGATTTGATTACGGGAAGAAAGAGAAAGGAGAAAATTATGCTCGTCGAGGAGGGCTTTGGTTCACCAAGAGAGAGAAGGAGCGGGCTAAATTCAAAGACCCGGGGAGTTTTCGAATTCCTTGCACCTTGGGTGGCGTCCCTCTACAAAAAGCGTTGGTGGACTTAGGGGCTAGTGTTAGCCTCATGCCTCTCTCTATGTTCCTAAGGCTAAATACCGGCACAAAATTGAAGCCTACCGACATGCGGATACAACTTGCCGATGGTCGGATCACAAGGCCGGTGGGGATTGTAGAGGACATCGCGCTACAAGTCCCGGGGGGCATATGTTTGCCATGTGACTTTGTGATCATGGATGTCAAGGAGGTGGGAGACACGTCACTAATACTTGGACGCCCGTTCCTCGCCACCGCCGGTGTCATTGTCGACGTACGTGAAGGAACTCTAACATTGAATGTTGGCAACATCAAGGTGGAGCTTCATATTCCCAAGGCAATGAAACACATGCCTTATCACGAGGAGCTGGACTATATGGACCTCCTTGACGAGGTTATTGAGGAGGCGATCCCCCATTCGATCGGCGCTCTATTCAAAGAAGGTTTTGAGGAAGAGCCGGATTTGGGACAAGAAGAGAAGATGGAGCATTCCCCTGACCTCTCCATCGAAGTTGATGAAGGTGACGCTGATGTCGCAAGGATTCGAGAGCTCTGCAAGCTCTCGAAATTGAAGTCTCCGAAGAAAGTTCCGCCGATACAGAAATCGGTGTCACCAGTGAAGCCGAGGACCGGAGCAAGCACTAGCTTGGGGGAGCCACCCCCCAACACTATTCGAGACGAGAGACCACCGAGGGAGAACACGCCGCCGCAACTTCCGAATCCAAGCGTTCTCCCCGGAAAATTTGACGGGTGCATCTCATATGCACCAAACATCCCGCATTAATTGAAAATCAAAGGGGGTCGAGCTCACGACCTTAAACGAGCACTTGTCGGGAGGCAACCCGACGGTTATAGCTTTATTTTTACTTTTCCTTTATTTTTGTTTTAGAAATTATTAGTGTTTTGAGTCGTTCGCCCAAAAATTTCGTGATAACGGGTCCTATTTTTCCTTGTCAGGAGAGGAGAAGGAGGTACCTATCATTAGGAGGATGAACAAGGCGACGAGGAGCGCTCCAGGAAGGCGCTCGATGCTTAGGAGAAAGATGAAATCGACTGGACGAAGAAAAACAGAGTTTAGAGCCCAAACGAAGCCAAACAGCAGAAAACAAGGTTCACTCGGCCGAGTATACTAGTCACTCGGCCGAGCACACAAGTTCGTCCGCCCGAGCGGCTCAAGAACGAGGGAAGTATGCTGTACCCAACTCTCTGTTTCTTTTCTTGATTTCAGTATAACTGCTACTCGGCCGAGTATATATATTCACTCGGCCGAGTAAAACTGATACGCTCCTAGGGCGAGTCTTACCGAGTAGCTTGAGCCACTCGGCCGAATGGACTTACTCCACTCGGCCGAGGGTGGCAAGGCCACTCGGCCGAAGCGTAAGCGGGGAGGAATTTTTCCGTTGAGTTCACTCGGTCGAGCGACCTAGTCACTCGGCCGAGCCGTAACTTTTTCTATAAAAGGGGGCACGGGGGGCGCGTTTTTCGAAACGAGTTAAAATCCAAAATTTCCGACCCTTCGAATCCCCCAGCGCCCGATTCCCCCCTCGCTCGCTCGATCTCTGACCACGCGCCGGCGCTCGGCCACCCACCTCCGGCCGAACGTCGCCGCCCCTCGCCCGAGTCGCCGCCGGCGGCCACACCTCCGGCCAACTCCGGTAACGCCTTATTCGCCCTATTTTCTCCTCTCTCTCGTATTTCTTGACGATCCATGTGTTAAACAAACCCCAAACCCAAATTAATTTCAATTTCTATCTATTATACCCCTAACCCCCTGTACGTTTTGAGTATTACACGCTAATCTCTTCGTTTGCTGTGCAGGGTATATTGGGGAGCTTAGGGGAGCCCAGGGTAGCTTCCGGGGATTGTTTTGGGCTACGTGGAGGCGTCGTCTTCGCACGCTTCCATAGCTTAGCTCTCGCGGCATGTCGCGGTATACTCTTTCCTTTATTTTACGCACGCCGCACTTTTCACGATTTTGGTGAGCACCCGGGGGCCATATGCCGCCCCAGACACGGCCGCGGTCGAGGAGAGCTTCCGCCAAGCGGAAGCGGTCGGATGATACAGGCCCCTCCCACGAGGTGGAGGACTCTCATCCGCCTACTCCACCACACCATATTCACCCAGCACAGCCTGCAGGCCCCGCACACCCCGCACAGCCTGCAGAGCCTGCACAGCCCATTCACCCCGCACAGCCACTCCCTGTCATCCCACAGCCACCACCACCGGCTCCACTTATCGGGCAGCTGGGGATTATGTTCCGGGACGACGCACACCGCGTCGTTTTCGAGCGCATTTCCCAGCGCTCAATCGTACCCTCCAGGTTCGCACACCTTACAGACCTAGGACGCCTGGGGGTACTCGAGGGGATGCTCACGTTGTATGACAACGTGGGTTGGCGAGATTTCTTTCAGGTGTCGGCGGACACATTCGTCCGCCCGACACTTGAGGTGCTTAGTTCCATCGCCCGGACCGACGAGGGATGCTCGTTCAGTTTCATGGACCGAGAGTGCCAGGTCACTCTCAGTATGATGAGAGCCTTCTTCTCGTGGCCCGATGTCCCCGGGGCCGACCGTGGTTATGCCCCCACTCACATTCCCCCACCTTCCTTCGATGTCGGTGCCTTCTGGGCCTGGATCACGGGTCTACCTGCTGCCTTCGACCCTAGTAGGGCCAAGGCCTCGGCCATCGTCCACCCTTGCCTCCGCATAGCTCAGTGCCTCATGGCGACTACCTTTTTGGTGAGATATGAGCATGGGACGATGTCCACGCCGGAGCTTTATATGCTCTACACGATGACGCGCCCCAGAGCTCTATCTAGGGAGGGTGACGAGTTGGTCCCCGCCGTCGTGATCGATATCGTGAGCTAGTTTTTGGATCGCATCATCGTATCGGTGGGCGCTCGCCCACCGATATGCTGCGGCGGCCTGATCACCCTGCTCACTCTTATGACCGGCGAGGACCTTCCTACTGACCTGCGACGAGCCCCGGGCCCCACTTCACTGTCCATAGATGTTATGGCCCGGATGAAGATGCTTTGTCCGCATGGTCAGCGGCACTGGGTTTGGTTGCACGGTCCATTCGGTGCGGATTACATGATCCTTCCGAGCCCAGCTCGGACTCAGATAGCACCAGCACAGGTGGACTGGCTCCCGGCGATGGATCTCCTGATCCCCACCTCCTATGTGCTTGAGGCCGAGTAGGCTGAGCAGGCTGAGCAGGCCCACGCTGCCCACGCTGCACCCGCTGACCCTGCTGCTCCTACTGACCCCGTGGCCCCTCAGCAGCCCGATATTTCTGCTGCTCTTGACACCTCTGTCCACACTTCTGCCAGTGTCGAGAGTACCCTCGTTGAGCCCACCTCCACTACCTCCGCGCCTACGACCACCTCCACTACTTTCACACCCATCACCACTGCTGGCCCTCTGTCCGTTGAGCCCGTTTCCTCTGCCCTACCCGAGCGCCCGCCAACTATAGTTGAGTGCGGAGAGCCCTCTTTTGCTGTCGCCATGGAGACCGTGTTCTCCACCTCTGTCTCCATCGCTGCTGTGTTTTCTGAGAGTGTCGTGGCGTCTGTCCACACGTCTGTGTCACCGACCTCTCTGGCCGCCTCGTTGCCACTTTTATACTCCTCTTCCGTTGCTGCTGCCTCCACTTCCTACCAGCTTGCGCCCCGGCCTCCCACTGAGGCTAGGCCCACACTTGCGAGCACATCACCTTTCGTCCACTTACCTGCTGAGCCCATCACCTACGCCACCCGAGTACGCCAGCCACGTCCTGCACAGCACAGACCGGTGCGTCCCTCTGCACCACCTCCCCCCGACACTGTACTTCAGAGCATTCGTGCTCTCGAGGGGGCGGTGAGTGGCCTCAGAGGTGACCTTAGGATCCTATCCGCCACCGTCACCGATATGGCTCGCCGCTTTGACCTACTCCCGCACATTCACTATTCCCTCACCCAGGTCCTCGAGCGGCTCCCTCGCGTGCCCACGCCCACCCAGCAGGTACCCACCCCCACTCCTACACACACCCAGCATGCTTCCACACCCACACCCACCCCCGCTCAGCAGCCTGTACCCCAGCCACCACCACCTCCTCCTCCTCCTCGGGACGGAGACGGCGCCGCCCCACCCTCGTAGGCACCCTTTATGCCATTGATACTTTTTGCTGTTGTGCTGCCCGTCTCTGGTGGGTCCTGTTGATTTTTGCCCACCCCCCCTCCCCTCACTGTTTTTGGGTACACATTTTGTTCATATCTTTATATATCTTTTTTGGGAGCGTGGGAGAGTTTTTGGTGTCACACCTTTATATCTGTATCACTCCTGTATCTGCATGCATCATGTCCGCATCATATTTTTCGTTTCATTATTTTTATTTTCCTTTTTTTCATCATGCTTGCATCCTCACTTACCCCTCACTTGACACGTCTCTCGGTGTGCCACACTTCGCACATTGAGGACACTGTGCACTTTAGCTTGAGGGAGTGAGTTCTCACGTTCTTTTCGATTTACCACCTTTGTTTTTAGTTTTTTCACGCCATTTTCCGCTTTTGCACTTATTTTCATCATTTTTTCCTCTTTACCATGCATCACGTTTTTCTTATTTTCTTTGTGTGCTGCATTGTAAATAGTTTCATTTTCCCTCTTTATCTTTATTTCTTTTTCATCTCATGCTAGAGATGACTTTTCTGTGATGATGATGACGTGGAGTTAGCTTTCTCAATATGCATGCTATATTTGTCATGTCTTAGATTTTATTTCTGATATCATATGCTGTGATTCGCCTTGCATTTAGAGATAGTAACCCACACTTCTTCCGCATGAAAATGGATGAAATTTTATTATTAGCTGAGTCTGAATATTCATATGTATGCTATCGCAGAAAACACACCAAGATTCACGCATTGAATGCTTATATCTGGAGTACCGTTTTCTTTTCCTATATCACTTCTATATGCATGATTTGTACATTTCACTTCAGGATGATTGAATGATGTTAGCTATGATAAATCTGGATTAGTTTAGCTTTTTTGTGATCGAAACTGAGTAGATTAGATTACCCTGCTGAAGTTGTCGTGCACGTCATATAGAGTGAACTGAGAGACATATTTATTTCTTTCTCCACATATCTTGAACATCATTTCTCTATTTTAAAATCATTGGTGAATCTCCCCTTAGCGATTCTAATATATGGCATTTCCCCCGCTATTAATTCCTGCTCCAAATTTCCCAAAACCAAAGAAAGAAAAAGAAAAATTCTTGTGTATCCTTATTTCTCTTTGAGTTGGGATCATTGTGTGTATATGCTATTTGAAAAAAAAAGAAAAGAAAAGAAAAAAGAATCTCAATAAACGATCCCATCTCATGTTCTCTCTTTCTTCTCCCTTTTTGTTTTTATTTTCGTTACTTTTGGAGCTTCATAAAAAAAATGGGGATGTAAATATTGTTTTTGTGCCACCACGCTTATAGATAAGCTTGGGGGAGAGAATCCAATGATGTGTGAGAGAGTGACTACTTGACGTTGCACGACAACCTAGGCTAAGTAATATTCTATACTCGGTAAGATTGTTTTAGCTTTACGAAATCCAGAAATCTATGCCTAGCACTTATTTCATGAAATCCACACTTTTCTATTCTTTCTATTCTACTGTGTGATATTCTTATACTCCTCTTAGAAAGCGTTCAATTGAAAAGTGTGTGATCTGCGATATTGTATACCGCTTTAAAAGATTCAGACGATGTTAATTCTAAAATTATTCTGTTTTTCATGTTATATCATTATTCTTGGGTTTTCTATTTCTATTTGCACCATTATACTATGATATCGAAATGCAATTCTTTGACATGTGTTTTACATTCGGTGCATGCTATATGAGTGAGCAAAACCAACGTCCTGAGAAAATGATCTAGCAGCTTCCCTCTTCGCTTCCTTCTTTCTTCTTCGTTTTGATTTTGTTTTTCGTTTTTTCTTCGTTCTTCGTTTTTCGTTTTTCGTCGTTTTCGTTTTCTGAATCCACCGGGTTCGCCTTTTACTTATCTTCCTCGAGGACGAGTAAGAGGTAAGCTTGGGGGATTTTGATCACTCCGTGTTTTACACCTTTTTCCGCATGATTGCATGCCATTTAGATCGCTCAAATCACGCTTTTCACAATTTATCGACAATATTGCGATACTTTTCACGATTTCTTGTTTTTGTTGTATTTCAGGAGATTTGGAGCGATTTGGAGTGATCCTGTGATACACCTACTCCAGAGTGTCACCGATGACTTCCCCGAGGGGTATTTTGCTATTGGAGAGGAGCGGAAGAAGAAAGAACTTCGCAGGAGCAACGAGGAGGCAAAAACAAGCTGTTTGGGCATTTTTGGTGTCTCACTCGGTCGAGTGAAGGAGTCACTCGGCCGACCAGCGAGACACCGCTCAGCCGACCAGATCGGACACGTTTCATGTGTGCATTCGGCCGAGAGTCGGAAGCCACATCGGTCGAGTGACGAGACCCCGTCCGCCCGAGTGGCACTCAGACGACGCCCCTCAAAAAGTGCCAACTTACTGTTTTTCGTCTGCCTGAGCTTCAGAAGACCCACTCGGCCGAGTGGAAAATGCCGACCGCCTGAGTACATAGAAGCCATCGGCCGAGTGACGACAACTCACTCGGCCGAGCCACCCCCGAAGTGAAGACCCCCAAAGACCTAGACTTACTGGAAATTTTCAGGGTTTCTTACTCGGCCGAGCGACTTTTGTCACTCGGCCGAGTGCGACGCGCTGCCTATAGCGTAAATTACGATTTTCAGGCTGCGCAGGGACATTTTTCGTCACAGTTTTTTGGACGATTTTGGGGGGTATTTAACCCCAGTTTTTAACCTAGGTTAGAGAGCTTTTTCCATTACTTTTTGCAGCTTTTTAGATTAAACTTTTTAGCTTTTGATTCTTGTGATTGGAGAGGAGAGGAAAGTTTATTTTTGTTGGATTCTTGGAGAACTCTATTGGTTTGTCTCCCTCTCCATTAAAAATCTCATTTTTATTGCTTATTTGAATATTGTTATGAATTCTCTTGTGATTTCAATTGTTTATTCTTGCATTCGTGATATGAATTGTGAGTAGTCTATACGTCTTGGAGCGTGGGGATGAACCCTACGAGCCCAATTTCTTATTTGTGATGAATTGGTAGAAATATTGCTAGAATTGCTATTAGGGTTAGATTGGGATCGATTTACTACGGATAGCTAGGTGTTCATATCGATTGGGATTTACAATAGATTGGATCCCAATTCGATAGGAAACCCTAGAAATCCGAATTAGGTTGGAATCGAGTTTTCGTAGTATCGGTTTGCAAGAGATTGGACCGATACTAGGGTTTTCGGTTGC
This sequence comes from Scilla litardierei, assembly GCA_030789695.1. Classification (NCBI taxonomy): domain Eukaryota; kingdom Viridiplantae; phylum Streptophyta; class Magnoliopsida; order Asparagales; family Asparagaceae; genus Scilla; species Scilla litardierei. The sequence continues at coordinate 431,160,212 of CM061142.1, forward strand.
AATTCCATGCCGATACCCGTTTGCAAGAGATTGGACGGGTAGGAACTATCCCAACCTAGGTCGTGGCCCGATTTTGCACGAGAGTGGGCTCGGGGCGCGATTGAACGATGATGTTGATCCTAATGCTAGCTTGCCTAGGCTAGGGTTTGCAAGAGATTGGACCCAAAACCTAGGATAGCTATAGACCGGCAACAGCACGAGAGCGTGAGCTACGTTTTACATTAAGTTGCTACTAGTTCATCCGAAATTCTACCCTAGCAATGTTGATGCCAACGAATCACATTGACGAGATACAGTGAGTAGCGGGGATTCCCCATTCCCTAGGCGTCCTTTATTTGATTTTATATCCCCATATTTTGTCTGACGATTGTGACAGGATCGCCAAAGGCAAATTCTCTCTTTTCCGTTCTTAATAGCCAGGTTGTCCGGAGCAAGCACTTTCAGTCGTCCTCCCTGTGTTCGATAACCCGCTCGCCGCTACGCCGTGCGCTTGCGGTAAAACTACAACCGTCGCTCCGGGACGTGTATCCGGGGCGCGATCAGGAATCCTGACACATGCGAATTGAAGCATACGATATGTATATATTCCATGCATATAGAAGCAGACAGTAGAAGCAAATACCGCATATTCAAATCGAAGCATGATAATCTAGGGATCAACCAAGGAATCAAAATCACAAAATAGAAGCACACCACTAGCTAGTCACGAAAACAACTCACACAAAAGCAAAGTGAACCCACGAAGCATGAAATGCAATTGGACTCGGCTTCCTAGGGTTAGTGAAAGTGATAATCGTAGCCGTGCTAGTTGTGTGTGTGTATGGTTTTGAGGCAATTCATCATATGGGGCCATCTCTAGGAGAGGGAGAACAAAAGATGAGAAAAGGTAAAACACGATGAAAACAACTCAAAATGAAGAAAAAGACACAACTGACGCACAAAGTGCGGCTCCCCCAAGATGAAACTTGCATTGCCCTCAATGCAATAATAGTGAATACGGGAGGACAATGATAATGGGGGGTACGCACCGACTCAAAAATAATGAAAAAATTGGAAAACACACAAACGAAATATAAAAGCAAAAAGAAGAAAAAAGAAACACAGAAAATAAAAGATAGAAAAGCACATCCGAACGACACATATAAACATGCACACAACAATGAAATCACACGACAACACACATAAAAAATCGATTTCCCCCAAGATGGACATGACAATGCTAGCGATATGATATGATCATGGTGATGCAGAAATATGCAAGGGGGAAGTCAATCTGAGCCGTTGTCGGTAGAATGGTAGGGAGATGGTGAGGAGGGTGGGGAATATTGGATGAAGGAGTCTTCTGAGGACGAAGGAGAGGGTGTGCTGACAGGAGAAAGAGGGGCAACGGGCTGGATCACTGGTGGATCGAAATTTAATGGTGGATCGTGGTGGATAATGATGGCACCGGGTGAACCGACACACGGGTGCCAATCGGGAGGTTCCAAGGGTGGAAAATGTACGAGTGTGGCATACCAAGGATCTGGGTAGAACTCCTACGGTAAATGAGAAGTGCGAATGGGGATTCGCTCAGAAGATGATGGTGGGAGGATGGCAAATGAAGTGTAGTCAGGACTATAGAGGTAGACTGCACGTTCCTCACCGAAGGTGGTGAGCATACCGATATCGATCAAGTAGTCACGATCGATACGGCTGCGTCCAGGTAAAATTGGGAGGTCGGGTGGCAGCCTCAGAACACAGCTGACAATAAGAGTGATCATCCCACCACAGCAGATGGATCCAGAAGTTGCGCGGATAACAGATAAAATCTCGTGGATGATCCAATGGGATGTGTTTATGGGCAAAGGGACATGACCATGGATCCTGTCGTGGGACATGGCATAAAGAAAGAAAAGCTCATCCCTAGACACCGCGAAAACATCTACGCGAGAAAAAATGGTGTTGGTAAGGAGGTAATGAGCGAAGCGGTAACATGGATGTATTATATAGGAGGAAAGTGCCCCCGATGGAAAGGTGGTATACCGGGTGAACCGTTGCCAAACACCATCGTCCTGAAAGTAAGAGAAAATATCAGACCGATCATGAGTTGAACATTCAACATGACGATCGGGGTGAGGAAAATTCAGAATATTGTTAAGCTCGGCAAATTTCATAGAATAATTGCCATTGAAGGCGCGAAAAGTGAAACCCCAATCAGAAACTTCAAGAGAACTGAGGAACTCAAGTGTGAGGTTCCGGTGTGTGTGGGCGTGGGCACGCAGAAGGAAATCACAACCAATGCAGGTAAAAAGTTTGCTGACGCCCCTAAAGAGTCCGAGAGATTCGAGCATGGGGGAATCAGCGAAAAGGGTAGGTCACATGGGGCAATGAAGCCGAGCGTGCAGACATGTAGATTTCTCTTCAGAAGTTGGGTTAATGCACATGAATGATGGGGGAAAAGGGCCATGTAGGGGATGTCTCTGTGATGATGAGGCGGTCTCTTTTCCCTTCCTAGACATGGTAAAGATGTGGGGGAAGAATGACAGAGTGGGGAAGGGCGTCTACGATGATGATAAAGCAGATGAATCAGGTAGACAGAAATTCAAGACGTTGCATATAATGAAAGAAATATGAAGAATGGAAAGAGGTTACACAGCAATGATACAAGTCCAAGCCCCTGAAAGATCCCACACAGTGTGAGGGAGAGATTTGGGGAGCCGCAGCTCGTTGATCCGTCAAGAAATGGAATTTCGGAAATTGAGGCTAGGGTTAGGGTTTGGATGATTTGCGGGTGAATGTGGTCGATGGGAAGGGTACTGATGGTGGGGGAGTATGGGAATAAGTGAAGGTGTGATTATAGCGGTGTGGGGAGTGCTGGGAAGGATTAATTTTGGGAGTAGGATAGAGGGGCCGTGTGAAATTGGAATGAGGAAATCAGGTGAAGAAGGTCAGGTGAGGGGTAGTTTATATAGAGGGGGAGGCGAACCGATCGGGTGACGGTTCACCCGATCGGATGCGTTATTTTCGAAGAAATTCTTGCGGATCAGCAGCTACAGGTCATCCGATCGGATGAGTTTTCACCCGATCGGTTGACCGCTTCACAAATTTTCCCGAGAGCATTGTGGTTTTCACCTGGTCTTCCACCCGGTCTGCCACTTTTGCCACCCGATCGGTTGGCTGATGCACTGATACATGCCATCTTCAGATACGGCTCACCTGATCGGTTGATTCATCACCCGATCGGTTAAGGGCAATTTCCTGTATATAAACAAAAATCAACTAAGTCTCCCGATAGAAATTTCCGTAGAAGTATTTATTCCCTAAAAATTAATGGACTAATACTAAATAGAGAAGCGATATAAGTTTAGAACATGGATTGCCTCCCATGAAGCGCTTGGTTATAGTCGGTAGCTCGACTCCTCATTTCGTGATCAATTCGGGTCCGGAGGGTTTGTAGATGAGCCATCGGTCGTTGGGATTCCGACCGAAGAGATTGTTGGTTCACTGATCGCATAATGTTTCAAACGTTGCCTATTGTCCTTGAACAGTTCATCTCTTCCCATTATCTCGATCGCTCCGTGCGGGAAAACCTTGGTGACCCGGTATAGTCCTGACCACCTGGACTTGAGCTTCCCGGGAAAGAGCCTCAGTCTCAAATTAAATAGGAGAACTAAGTCTCCTTCCTTGAATTCTTTCTTTGATATTCACTTGTCGTGCCACCGCTTCAACTTCTCTTTGTAGATCCGGGCATTTTCGTAAGCGTTGAGCCGGATCTCGTCAGCTCACTCAGTTGTAGCAGTCGGTGTCTTCCTGCCTCCTTGGCGTCGAAATTCAGATTTTTGACGGCCCAAAATGCCTTGTGCTCCAATTCCACAGGAAGATTACATGCCTTCCCGTAGACAAGTCGATAAGTGGTTGTGCCGATTGGAGTCTTGAACGCAGTCCTGTAGGCCAAGGGCGCATCTGAAAGCTTCGAAGACCAATCTTTCCTAGAGTTAGCCACAGTCTTCTCCAATATGCTCTTTATCTCTCTGCTTTAAACTTCCACCTGGCCGCTTGTTTGTGGGTGATATGCACGCCAGATTCAGTGTTGCACCCCGTACTTCTTCAAAAGAGCTTTGAATTCTTCTCTATGAAGTGGCTCCATCCGTCACTGATTAAGACTCGAGGCACGCCGAATCTTGGGAAAATATTGTTTTTAAAGAACTTGGCCACCACCCGGGAATCATTAGTGGGGCTAGATATCGCTTCTACCCACTTGGACACGTAATCCACAGCCACCAAGATGTACTGATTTCCTGAGGACGAGGGAAACGGCCCCATGAAGTCAACTCCCCAGACATCGAAGATCTCGACTTCCAAAATGTAATGCTGAGGCATTTCGTTCTCTTGGAGATGTTTCCCGTCCTTTGGCATTTGTCGCAGGCCTAAACATAAGCGTATGTGTCCTTGAAAAGAGTCGGCCAATAGAATCCCCTCTGGGGGATCTTCGCTGTGGTCTTGTAAGCACTCGCATGGCATCCACACTGTTGATCATGGCAATGAGAAATTATGGAGTTTGCTTCAGTTTAGGGAATGCATCTTCGTATTACCCCATCATTGCAGGTCTTGTACAAATAAGGGTCGTCCCAATAAAATTTCCTGACCTCGTGAAAGAATTTCTTCTTCCGTTGATAGCTCACATTGTGGGGGACGATGGCGCATGGTAGATAATTGGCGATGTCGGTGTACTATGGAGTCCAAACAAAAGAGACAGAAAAGGTGCTCATCAGGGAGAGAGTCATCAATAGGAGTAGCATCCGGATCGAGGGTTGGCAATCAGGACAAGTGGTCGGCAACAACATTCTTCGCACCTTTCTTGTCCTTGATCTCCAAGTCGAATTCCTGGAGGAGGAGAATCCACCTTATGAGGTGCGGTGTAGCCTCCTTCTTGCTCAAAAGGTATTTGAGGGCTGCGTGATCTGTGTGCACGATTACCTTGGCACCAACAAGATACTGCCGGAACTTGTCCATGGCATAGATGACATCTAGCAATTCCTTCTCCGTGGTCATATGGTTCCTTTGGGCTATGTCGAGGGTCTTACTCGTATAGTATATGAGGTGTAGATTTTTATCCTTCCTCTGCCCCCAAAACGGCCCCAACTACATAGTCGCTGGCATCGCACATTAACTTGAAAGGTAGATGCCAGTCCGGTGGCTGAATCACGGGCGCAGAAATGAGGGCTTGCTTCAGAAGGCGGAAAGCTTTCATACACTCTTCGTCGAAGACGAAAGGCGTATCCTTCACGAGGAGTTGAGACAAGGGCCTAGAAATCTTAGAGAAGTCCTTTATGAACCGGCGGTAGAATCCCGCATGCCCTAAGAAACCACGGACTCCCCGAAGGTAAAGTGTAGGTGGAAGCTTTTTGATCACATCTACCTTTGCCTTATCCACCTTAATCCCCTTTGAAGATATAACATGCCCAACACGACTCCTTCTTGGACCATAAAGTGGCATTTTTCCTAGTTCAGAACTAGTCCTTTATCTTGATGCCTTTCAAGGACTTTAGTCAGGTTGCTGAGACACGAGTCAAACTCCGTTCCATAGACGGAGAAATCGTCCATGAAGACCTCCATTATATACTGGGAGTAATCGGAGAAGACTGCGTACATTAATCTTTGAAATGTAGCCGGGGCGTTGTAAAGCCCAAACTGCGTTCTCCTGTAAGCATACGTCCCAAATGGGCAAGTAAAAGTTGTCTTCTCCTGGTCATCATTGTGGATGGGAATTTGTAGAAAGTCAGAGTATCCATCCATGAAACAGAAGTAGTTGTGCTTTGCCAGTCTCTCGAGCATCTGATCAATGAAAGGGAGAGGATAGTGATCTTTCCTTGTGGCCTTGTTCAATTTCTGGTAATCGATGCACATCCGATACCCGGTAACGGTCCTCGTGGGAATGAGCTCGTTTTTCTCGTTACATATGACCGTCATTCCTCCCTTCTTGGGCACAACGTGCATCGAGCTAACCAAACGACTGTCGGAGATAGGGTATATGATCCCGGCATGGAGAAGCCTAATTATCTCTTTCTTAACCACTTCCATCATAATAGGATTTAATCTCCGTTGTGGCTCAATTGAAGAGGCTTGCTCATCTTCAAGCAATATCCTGTGTGAGCAAAGCCCCTAGCTTACTCCTTTCAAATCCTTGATTGCGTACCCGAAAACGTTCTTAAATCTTTTTAGGACACCGAGCAGTTTAGTCATTTGGTTTTCGGGCAGCGAGGAGTTCACTATGACTGGCAGCATCGAATTCTCTCCCAAATATTCATATTTCAACCCCAGAGATAACTCTTTCATCTCAACTTCTTGAGGTCCTGACACATATTTTTCAAGCTGAGCATCCTCCAGTGAAAGGACTTTTTTTGGGTCTCCTGGAAGCTAGCATCCGGAACTTCACTTCCACCCGTGGTTTCGCATGGCGAAGCCTTGCAAGGTAAAGAGGGGATAACGGAGGAAGGCTCTGGGATTTTCTAATGTACATGATAATGATCTGGGTAGAAGGCCTCAACGCGGAAACAGGTCTCAACAGTCGATAGTTCTCCACCACTACTGTCAGCTCCCTCATGGTCCCAAGATTCAAGATGCTCTGTAGAGGTCTGCAAGGATAAGATAGATTCCTACTCAACACACCCGACAAACTCTGCCTGATGGTCCTCCAGAAAATCCTCCCCATAGGTGTATAACTCTTCCCCACTGAATTCTGCACTGGGCATGTCAATAAGCATCGCTTTATCGGGGAGAAAGAAAATTGTCGTGTCGGGATGCTACTGAACATCATGATTCCTCTTTTGATTTTCTACAGCAGTTGATAGAAAGGAAAGGACGTTCGAAGCGCTTAAAGATTCTGTCAGAATCTGGGCTAAACAGCTGATATGGTGTGCATGTGCCCAGATATCGCCTGAAATGGCATACGACATCCTTGTTGTAGAGCGGAGAACCTGCAAGAAAAGGTGAGAGAGACTGCACGGATAGAGAGCATGTTAATAGCACGGGTTGTATGAATGGAGGGATAAGAAGTAGTAATGGAGGTATGGCGACACAGTCTACCAACCTAGTACAACAAATATATACAATATGTCCAAGTAAAATCAAAACGTAAGTAGAATGCGAAAATTATCGCGAGGTGAGGATATGAACTAGACTCTAGGGTTCACATGGTCCTAAAATAAACAAGCACGTTGCCTCCACGGCAGCGACGCCATAAAGCTTGATGTCCCCTAGATTTATCAATACGCAATGGGATCAGGGATACCAGATTTAAATATTTTTAACCGCAAGTGCACAATGTTGTAGTGTGGCTTGGGGGTCGAACTCAGGGAGGCGTGTGTTGTGCTTGTTGTCAGGTAGGAACCGGTTCACCCGATGGGTGAGCTAGCCCGAACAATCGATGGGTTGTCACAAATGGAAATACGAAGGATGTAATAAATAAAAGGGAATCCGGGACTTCGGTTTCCACCCTATCATGTATCATCTCTATTATGACCGACAGATAGGAAGACGATCGGATAGTAGGGTTTAGTGGTGAGACGTGGCCTCTAAGTGTGATACCTGCGTCCCATGGGCCTGATATTCCGGTCGATGACCAGGATGATACGCTAGGACTACTCGGTTTGGTCGGTGGGCATTCACATGTCCATTAACACCGACCGACTCTGGGAGCACTAAGCTCGCAACGATTACTCCCAACATCTCATCCTGCCGTTCCCGCGCGCTAGGATTCAATGTCTACGCTAGGGGCATGTGCTGTGGCTAGGGAGTTAAACACCAATTTTATTCCCCCTTGGCCCTATGGTCAGAGGCTGTCTTTCTCCTGCCAATGACAATGAAACACCCCGCGTAACCATCTAAATTCCTAAACCCTATCGAAATCCTAGTCCTATGGTCGTTCTAGGGAGAACCCACGAAGGGGTTTTTACCAAACTCCCAGATTAGGGAACTACTCACAATTCATAGCAAAAATGCAATCTAAACGAAATTCAACGGTTGAAATCATAATCAGGCAATAGAAAAGAGTTGCTAGTAATGATATTAAACTATACTAAAGTTTCAAGACAATCAGAACACTTACAAACAAGAGAAAATTCCAGCCGTCACAAGTCCCAAAAAACAGAAAATACAAAGGGGATCCCATTTCTGAAAACCTAGGTCAACTATATATAGGAAATACAGCCACCCGATCGGTTGAAGCATCAACCGATCGGGTGAGCTAACGGTCGCTTTGGCCATCAGGCTTCAGAAGCTTCAACCGGTCTATGAGCTGAGCAGGTGGCGCAGTCGGTTCGTCAATTTGAGAAATGCGGCTACAGATGAACCGATCGGGTGAGATGTCACCCGAGCGGTTAGAATTAAGCCCAAAAGACAGAGAGCTCTGTTGATCTCACCTGATCACTGAACCGATCGGGTGAGCTGCTCTTCTCGTCAGCTCCTGTCCGGGTCAGATACGTGTGCATCAACCGATCGGGTGGCTCTGTCCACCCGATCGGTTGACTGCTGAAACTTCGTTTTCTTCAACGTTTGGCCCTCTAGATCGCGCGTGACTCCTCCCGTTGCTCCGGGGACTCGTGATATCTGCTTTGAGTGTCCCCAACGCTGGAAACTCCTGCATTTGCACAAAAACACGGAGAAAGTAAAAAGATACAAAAAACACAAAATAACGGATATGAAACAACAGAAAATGGCGGAAAATCACTAAGAAGACGTGCGTGAATATATAAAATATAAACGCACGTCAATTGCAACCGGGCACCAAGCAAATCATCGATGCAACCACTAATGGAGCCATATTATCTAAGACGCCGGATGATGCTACGGCCATACTTGAGGAGATGGCGTCTAATAACCAACAATGGGGCGACGAGAGAGGACATTCTTCATCCTCCTTGAAGCTGACAAGTATTTATGAGGCAAAGGCCGTAGCGGAACTTTCTACGAAGTTTGATTCTCTCCACAAGGTCGTAGAGAGATTGGAGAAGTTGATAAGTGATCCGCATGGAACCCACACCACATCTACACCGGGAGGAAGTATAGGCGATTGGCAAGAGCAAGCCCATGTCATGTATGTTGGAGGAGAGCAAGGAGAGGGTGCTATAGAGCAAGTCCAATACGTTGCGGGAAACACCGGTTATTGGGCAAACCCAGACGCAAGAAACCATCCGGGATTTTTCGTATGCAAATAATAATGGAGCCTTAAACCCACCACCGCAACAACCTCAAGCTCTGCCTCTACAATAACCGCAATATCAACCGAGAGGGCCTCAACAACAAAACTTCCAACCAAGGCAACAAGTGGGACCATATAGACCTCCGGGGTATAATCAAGGGTGGAGAGCACCTAATCCACCACAAGCACCACTGAGGTCCAACCATGAAGCGAGGGTTGAAGAATTCATGGCGGAGTAAAAGAAGGTAAATTGCTAGATTGACCGCTCAACAAGACTCTCTCAACACCGTCATGGCACAATTATAGGCGCAACTAGAATTGCTCAACAAAAATACTCAACAATTGACGGCTCAACCGGAGCTAAACCCACGGAGCAATACCGGCCACATCAATGCGGTAGTGGTGGTAACTACTAGGGGCGGGAAGGACACCACCCCTGCCATGATTTAAACCAAGGAACCGGGGGAAGAAATTTTGGATGACAAGGAGCCAGCTAACGAGGAGGAGTGCCCAAACCAAAAGACGGTGAAAATTCTGAAATTATGAAGCCACGGGAGGAGCGCAACTATATGCCACCGGTAACCTTCCCACAAAGGTTGGCGAGAGCAAAGATTGAGAAGCGGCTCGCCAAATTTCTTGAGTACTTGTGGGGAGTAAGCCTAAATATCCCTTTCTTGGATGCTATTGTAGAGATCCCATCTTACGACAAATTCCTAAAAGACTTTATTTCGGGAAAAAAGCAAAAGGAGAAGATAATGCTCGCCGAGCAAGTTACGTGGTTCACCCGGAAGGAGAAGGAGCCTACAAAGTTTAAAGATCCCGGAAGCTTACGCATCCCTTGCACGCCTGGAAGAGTCCCGCTATAAAAAGATTTAGTAGATTTGGGAGCAAGCGTGAGCCTAATGCCCCTAACTATGTTTAAGAAATTGAATACGGGGACCGACTTAAAGCTGACATATGAGAATACAACTCGTGGACGGTCGGGTCACTAGGCCGATGGAAATTGTGGAGAACATACCGCTCCAAGTACCGGGAGGAATTTGCTTGCCGTGCAACTTCATGGTTATGGATATCAAGGAGGAGGGCGATACGTCACTAATTCTTGGACGCCCCTTCTTGGCCACCGCCGGCATGATAGTTGACGTGAGAGAGGGCACCTTGTCTTTGAATGTTGGATACATAGAGGTGGAACTTAAAATTCCTAAGGCAATGAAGCACATGCCTTGGTAAGAGGATGTCGATTACGTGGACCTCCTTGATGAGGTCATTTATGATGCTATGCCGCATACCATCGGCGCCTTACACAACGATGGCTTCGAAGAATGCCAATCTTCTAGAGATGGAGAAAAGTTGGGAGACCTGTCGGATTGTTCTATGGTTGATGACAAAGACGACGCTAATGTCGCAAGGATTAGAGAGCTATGCAAGCTCTCCACGGCAAAGAATTTTAAGAAAGCTCCGCCGGACAAGAAATTTTCATCACCGGTAAAGAAAAAGAACGCTAAAAGCTCAAGCTTGGGGGACTCATCTCCGACTACCACCCATGATGAGGGGGAGCCGAGGAATGCCTATGAACAACAACAATAATCCAAGTGGCATTCCCGACAAATTTGACGTGCGCATCTCACATGCGTCGAACATCGAGCATTAAACGAATATCTTAAGGGGTCGAGCTCAAGACCTTAAACGAGCGCTTGTCGGGAGGCAACCCGATGGTTTTATCTTATTTTTAGTCGAATCTTTAATTTTTTATTTTTTTTTGTTTTTAGATCTTTCTTAGTGTTTGGAGTCTTGAGTCGATAAAAATCCTGACAAGGCTTTATTTTTCATGACAGTAGATGGAGAACGAGTAACCATTTGAATGGAGGATTACCATGGAAAAGGAGAGCGCTCTAAGAATGTGCTCAGGCCTCAGGAGGAGGAAGGAACAGACGGGGAGACGAAAACAGAAAGTAGAGCAAAAACAGAGAGTTGGAGCTGAAAACAGCAGGCCACTCGGCCAAGTGACTTAGTCATTCGGCCGAGCAAAGACACTACTCTGCCGAGTAGGGTACTGATCAGGGAAGATCCTAAAAACTACTCTCTGTAACTTATATGCCACTTGGTCGAGTGACTTAGTCACTCGCCCGAGGGAATCAGACACTTTCTTGCACTTTATAGCTCTGAGTAGCCTTGCTACTCGGACGAACGACTTATGTCTACTCGGTCGAGTCGTAAGACCTACTCGCCCGAGTCGCAACTTCTGTGGAATAAATTTGAAAAAAATTTTAACCATGACTTTCGGCCGAGTGAACGCATTACTTGGCTGAGTGACCCATCCCTTATATACTCAACGCCCGTGGCTCGAAATCCTAAAACGCAAAATTTCCCAAATTGAGCCCGAGCCCTTTCATTTTCCCACGCATCGCCCAAGCACAATCCCCTTTGACTTCACACGCCTCGCCCGATCCATAGCCTGTCGGGTTCGCCTTTTACTTATCTTACTCGAGGACAAGTAAGAGGTAAGCTTGAGGAGTTGGAGCTAAAAACATCAGGCCACTCGGCCGAGTGACTTAGTCATTCAGTCGAGCAAAGACCTTACTCGACCGAGTAGGGTACTACTCAGAGAAGATCCTACAAACTACTCTCTGTAATTTATATGTCACTCGTCCGAGTGACTTAGTCACTCGCCCGAGGGAATAAGATACTTTCTTACACTTAAAGCTCTGAGTAGCCTTGCTACTCAGCCGAATGACCTTTGTCCACTCGGCCGAGTAGTAAGACCTACTCGCCCGAGTTGCGACTTCTGTGGAATAATTTCGAAAAAATTTTAACCATGCCATTCGGCCAAGTGAACGCGTCACTCGGTCGAGTGACCCATCCTTTATATACTCAACGCCCGCGGCTCGAAATCCCAAAACGTAAAATAGCCCAAGCCCTTTCGTTTTCCCACGCATCGCCTGAGCACAAACCCCTAGACTTCCTACGCCTCGCCCGAGCCGCAGCCTCGCCGGTCGCCACCCGCCCACCGCCGATCATCCACCGCCGCTTGCCGACGCCTGCGCCGACGCCTCCCGATGCCGCACATCCTCTATTTCTACCAAAAATCCTATTTTTCTCCATTCTCTCCAATCCGTAAGCCCATTAAGCCCAAAATCTAAATTAATCTCTATATATATCTATTATACCTGATCATACCCCATACGTATGGATATTCATTGCTGATTTGAGTACTTTTGTTTCAGGCTAGCTTGGGGGAGATTCAAGACGTATTTGAAGCTTCTCGTGATTCTTCGCACACTCACACTGCTTGCCCTTGTATCGTGCTTAGGTATACTCGTTCCATATTTTCAGCACTTCGCATTTTTTCTTTGGTAGGCACGTTTAGTGGCTCACATACTGCCCCGCACTAGGTCCCAAACAAGGGCGCCCGCCTCGAAGCGAAAGAGGACTAGTGAGCCTGGCTCCTCTTCTGCTAGAGCGGACTCCCCTCCACCTAGCCCGCCACCACCCACACTTCTGCCTCCTACCGCTCTTATCCCACCACCACCAGCACAGCCTGCCCACGCGTTCGACACGCTGTGGATTACGTTCAGAGATGACGTGCAGCACGCCAAATTTGAGCGTATCTCCCATCTCTCGATCGAACCCACTAGGTTCGTGCACATAGCCGACTTTGAGCACCTAGGGGTATTAGAGGGGCTACTCCAGTTGTATGACAACGTGGGGTGGCGTGACTTTTTGTCGGTGTCAGTGGATACCTACATCCGTTTTACACTAGAGGTCCTGAGTTCTATAGCTAGGACTCCTAGGGGTTGCTCTTTCTGGCTGGTGTATCGTGAGTGCGAGGTCACTCTCGACATGCTCCGAGCTTACTTTCAGTGGCCCCCAGTTCCAGACCCAGACCGAGCCTATAGTCCCACGCACACCCCACCGCCGTCATTTGACACACATGCATTCTGGACATGTATCACGGGTTCTCCTCTCGCATTTGACCCGAGCCGGGCCAAGGCCTCCACTATCCTCCACCCATGCCTCCGCATTGCACAGCGCCTTATGGCGACCACTTTCTTAGCGAGGTATGAGCTGGGGACATTGTCGACGCCAGAGCTCTACATGCTCTATGCGATGATACGATCGAGGGCCTTCGATAGGGGTGGAGACGTTTTGGTCCCCACCATCGAGATTGACATAGCCAGTTGGTACTTGGACCGTATCGTTATTTCTGTTGGCGCTAGGATGCCTATCTGTTGCGGCGGTCTGATTACCCTACTGGCTCCGTTATGCGGAGTTGACCTCCCTGCTGGCTTGCTTAGACCCCCGGGCCCCACCTCTCTTTTCATAGATGTTATGGCCCGGATGAGGATGCTTCGTCCTCATGGTCAGCACCACTGGGTGTGGCTGCACGGTCCTTTCGGAGCTGATTACGTGATTCTCCTGAGCCCCGCTCGGACCCATATTGGACCCGCAGGAGGGGAGTGGATTTCAGCGATGGACGTCCTCATCCCTACTGCATACGTGCTGGAGCCTGAGGGTGGTCAGCAGGAGCCCCTCCTTCCACCACTGGACCCCGTGATACCTCAGCCTGCACCTGATTCGTCTGCACCTCCCGACACTTCTGTCCATACTTCTGTCAGTGTCGGAAGTACCCTTGCTGAATCCACCACCACCACTTCCACCTCTGTGACGTTATCCATCCACCCCATTTCTGCTGTGAGCCATGAGTGTCCTGCCACCATTATTGAGAGCGGCGAGACCTTTTTTGCCTCCGCAGTGGAGACCCTTTCCTCTTTCATATTTTCGACCCCTGGGGAGTCATTTCCTTCGCACTTCACGACCTCCCCAATCGTCGACCTTACCGTCTCCACAGCAGCTGTCTTCTCTGAGAGTGTCGTGACTTCTGTCCCCATTTCTGTGTCACCGACCTCTCTGACCTCCTTGCCCTCTGTCACCATTTCAGCCTCTGCTGCTGCTCTCTCTTCTTCGACTATTCCTGTGTCTCAGCCTCCCATAGAGGCTGAGCGTCTTTTTGTGAGCACAGCACCTCAGCCCCACCAGGTAGTGGCACCCGTTGGTTACGGTAGTCGTGTGAGGCAGCCCCGTTCCTCACCAGTATGACCCTCTGCCCCACCTCCCCCGACACCCTAGTTCAGCACGTTCGTGCTCTAGAGGGGGCAGTTTATGGGCTCAGAGGGGATTTTCGGGCTCTGTCCGCTACCGTCACTGCTGTACAGAGGCACGTCGCTTTACTTCCTGGTATTCAGGCTAGCCTGAACCAGATTTGTGCGCGTCTGTCACAGCCACCACCTGCCACCACCCATACATCTACCCAGCAGCCCCCGCCACCACCACCTCCACTACAGGATGGTGCTGGTACTCCACCACCCCCTTAGGCACACACTGTATGCCTCTCACACTTTTGCTGCTGCTATTCTGGATATTTTCTACCTGCTGATTTTGCACCCCTCCTCCACACACATTTTGGTCACATTTTGCTCATATTTGTCTATATCATTTTGGGAGAGAGGAGGTATTTTCTTTTGGGGACACTCATATTGTGCTATTTTGATCTCTGCATGCACCACTTGCATCTCTGCATACATCATTTGCATACCCATATCATTTTCTTTTATTTGCATCCTTATCATGCATGCATCCTCACCCACCCCTCCCATATCATATTTCTCAGTGTGCCACACTTTGCACATTGAGGACACTGTGCAGTTTATCTTGGGGGAGTGAGTGTCTCATGCACTTTTATTCTCTTCACTTTTTCTTTTATTTTTCCCACCTTTCTTTATTTTACGCTTATTTTTCACCCACTTTTACATTTTTTACATGCATCATGTTTTCTTACTTTTTGTGTGATGCATATGTATAGTAGTATTCATTTTCTTTTATCCTTATTCCCTTTAGCCCTTTTTGCTAGAGATGAATTTTCTGTTATGATGATGACGTGGTATTAGTTTATCTCTGTATGCATATTATCTTGTCATGCCATCGTTTTTATTTCAGATATCATATGTCATGCTTGCTATGCGTTCGAGATAGTAACCCACACCTTTGTTATATGAATGTGGATGAAATTCTTCTATTAGCTGAGTCAGATGATTTATATTGTACACTCTTCATAGAAAACACACCAAGCTTCACGCATTGATTGCCTATATTTGGAGTACTGCTTTGTTGTCTTATATCACTTCTTATTGCTTGAAAATTGTATGCTTCACTTTCAGGTTGATTGAATAAATGTTATGTTGATATAACTGGATTAGTTTACTTTCTGTGATCAAACTGAGTAGATTACATTACTCTGCTGAAAGTTGTCATGCACATTCTATAGAGTGAACCGAGTGTTACATGTTTTTCTTTCTCCACATATCTTGAGCATTATTTCTATACTTAAAATCATTGGTGAATCTCCCTTTAGCGAATCTTATATTGGCATATCCCCTTGCTAAAAAAAATCCATGCTGCTACCCCCAAAATCAAAAAGAAAAATATTCATGTATATCTCTCTATCTTTGGATTTGGGATCACAGTTGTATATATTTTTATGAAAAAGAAGAAAAAAACAGAAAAAAAGAAAAAAAGAGAAAAAGAAAAGAAAAGAGAAAAGAAGTTCATATATGATCCCATTTCATTTTCCTTTCTTTCTTCCCTCTTTTATTCTTTATTTCTTGGAGCTTCAAAAATGGGGAATGGTCTTATTGCTAAATTTGATGCCACTACGCTTATAGATAAGCTTGGGTGAGATGATCCGATGATGTGTGAAAGAGTGACTACCTGACTGTGCATGACAACCTAAGCTAGGTAATTTTCTATACTTGGTGAGATTATTAAAAGTTTTACAAAGTCCAGGAATTGAGACTTAGCATGCATTTCATGAAAACCACTCCTTTCTATTCTTATTGCTTCATATTGTGTGATACCTCTTATACTCCAAATAGAAAGCGATCAATTGAAAAGTGTGTGGTCTATGATTATCTATATTGCTTTAGATGCTTCAGACGATGTTAATTCTAGAATGATTTCATATTTCATATTGTTTTGATATTCTTGGGTTTCTATATTGAATGCATCCTTATATGATTATGATATCGAGATAAAAATCTTTGGCATTTTTTTATTTCACGTATGCTATATGAGTAAGCAAGCCCACGTCCTGAGGAAATGATCAAGCACCTCACTCTTTGTTTTCTTTTCTATCTTCTTTTTCCTTTTTCCTTATTTTTACCCGTCGGGTTTGCCTTTTACTTATCTTCCTCGAGGACGAGTAACAGGTAAGCTTGGGGGATTTTGATCGCTCCTTATTTTACACCTTTTTTCTGCATGTTTTCATGTCGTTTTGATCGCCCATATTGCTTTTTCCATTTTTATTCGACGATATCGCGTTTCTTTTCACTATTTCTCGTTTTTGTCGTATTTCAGGAGATATGGAGCGATCTGGAGCAAAAATGAGATCAAGGGACTTTCGCGCATACCGGAGCATCGCCCACGGCTTATTTAAGGAGTTAGCAGCGCTAGAGGATGAGCGGAAGAGGAAGAAATCCAATAGAAACGACGAGGAGGCGAGAAGGAGAAGAAAAGAGCCCAGAAGCAGCTTACTCGGCCGAACAGAGAGTCTACTCGGCCGAGTCAGAAGCTTCGTTCGGCCGAGTGAAACGGATACGCACAACAAAAATTCAAAGTTTCCTCGGCCGAGCAAGGAAGTCTACTCGACCGAGTATAGTTTCCTCGGCCTAGCAAGAAAGTCTACTCGGTCGAGTATAGAAGCTCACTCACCCGAGTAGAACATGGATTTTCTTCTGAGAAGTGGCCAAGTAAATGGAATTTTTGAGAACCCTACTCGGCCGAGTACGATTACATACTCGGCCGAGTAAAGATGCATACTCACCCGAGTCAGTCAGAGAGACAGACCCCTGAAACCCCCAGATTCTCTGTTTTATTATTGGGTCTGTCATTCGGCCGAGTTACATTGTTACTCGGCCGAGTGACGCATTCCGACTGCTACACAGATTACGAATTCTGGGCTGCGCATGGACAATTCTGTCAGGATTTTCTGGACGATTTTGGCTTGTATTTAAACCAAGTTTTATTCCTAGTTTTAGGATAGACCTCTATTATTTTTTGACAGCTATTCTTTCGTGAAATCTCAGCTGGAGATCATATGCGATAATTTTGGTTTGTTCTTTCTTGCTAAAAATCTTATTTTTATGAATTGTCTCTTCTTTGCAATGAATTGTGACATGATCTATTGCTTTATTTCCGAGATTTACATGATGATTTGTGAGTAGTTTATTCGTTCAAGGGCATGTGGATGAACCCTATGGACCCGATCTTTTGAATTATGATGAATGAATAGAATTGTTGCTAGGATTGACGAAAGGTTAGGTTTTTTGATTGATGTATTGCGAGTAGCTAGGAATTTCCTTCAATTGGGATTTGTAAGAGATTGGACCTCAACTGATGGAAAGGTATAGATATTCGACTTAGGTTTATAATTGAAATTCTCTAGATTTGGTTTACAAGAGATTGGACCAAAGCTAGGATTTTTATTATAAAACTATACTAATATTCGTTTGCAAGAGATTGGACGAATACAAACTATCATAACCTAGATCGTAGCTCGTGTTTGCCCGAGAGTGGGCTCGAGTTGCGATTGGACGATGATGTCGATCTTCACGCTAGTGGTTTATGTTAGGGTTTGCACGAGAGTGGACCCTAATCTAGGTTGCTATAGACCGGCAATAGCGAGAGAGCGTGAGCTTGGTTCTACACTAAGTTGCGACTAGTTCACCTACATTCAATCCTTGCAACATTGATATTCATGATTCACAAGGATGAGAAACGGTCTGCAGTGGTGATTTCATATCCCTAGACGCTTTTATTATATTGATATCTATTATTTATTCGAACGATTGTGATACCACCATCAAAACTATTCTTATTCCACCAATAGCTAGGTAATCAAAGTAGGATACTGTCAATTGTCCTCCCTGTGTTCGATACTCGTTCGCCACTACACCGTGCGCTTGCGGTAAAACTACAGTCGTTTTCCGGGTGTATATCCGGGCACGATCAATAATCAAATGAGTTAACCTCTCAATGGAACAGTAGAGTCTTCTTGTATAATTTTCTTAAACCCTTCAAACAGAATCCCCGAAAACCCCTTTGAAATCCGTGAAGAAAAACTCAACAGATAGAATCTGCGCCCACGACAGTCGACTGTTGAACAACTCACAATCAATTGCTGCAATGTGACAGAGGGTAGTTAAGAATTCATAATGGTAACTTACCACATGGACAGTTGACTGGTAAGGAGTAGACCATCGACTTTTAAACCAACATGCGACTGTAAATCCTTATACATGCAACTGGCCGAAATGAGGGTAAGTCAAGAAGGTCATAGAAAAGTCTAGGAATACAGGACATGCGACTGATGAAGAGAAGACAGTCGACTATAAATCCATTGCTGCACTATGACAAAAATACACCAAATTAAATAGTGTTTATGCAATTTAAAAAGATAGTTACACCAAATTAAATTCCTAACCAACAATTACGACAAAATAAAAGTAAACCCCAAAATGAAACAGTGCAAATGCAAGGATGTCTCAAGGGTTTAGATTTCCCAAGTCACTTCTCGACTTGTTCCCGGTAATCCTACGTCCCTTCCACCCGGATACCACCGGATACTCAAGTTAGAACCCTAACTTGAGGTTTCCTTAAAACCCCACATGTAGCAACCCTACAAGTGATATCAAAATACACTCGATTTCCTTGACTACCACAACTTGGGAGCAATCAAACCACTCTCACAACCAGAGAGTAAATCAAATAAAGGAAGTTATGAAATATGAAATTAAACAACTCTTACAATCACCCATGCCTTGAAGTAGAACTTGAAGGAGAAGTGTGTTGTGTGTTGAATGACTCGCTTGGAAGAGAGTAAAGCCCTTTCTCTTGACTGCACTAAATGGCTAGAAGATTTCTCTTTGGTACTAGGTTGGAGAGCAAGAGATGAAAGATAGGAATTCTAGGGGTTTTGGATTTTGAGAGCTTTGATCTTTAAGAAATGAAAGCTAGAATGTTTGAGCAAAAGATAATCAAATGAGTTAACCTCTCAATGGAACAGTAGATGCTTCTTTTATAGTTTTCTCAAACCATTCAAACAGAATCCCCAAAAACTCCTTTGAAATCCGTGAAGTAAAACTCAACGGATAGAATCTGCGCCCGTGACAGTCGACTGTTAAACAACTCACGGTTGATTGCTGCACTATGACAGATGCTAGGTGAGAATTCATAACGTTAACTTACCACGTGGATAGTCGAATGGTAAGGAGTAGACAGTCGACTGTTAAACAAACATGCGACTGTAAATTCTTATACAGGTAACTGGCCAAAATGAATGTAAGTCAAGAAGGTCCTAGAAAAGTCTGGGAATACAAGACAGGCAACTGATGAAGAGAAGACAGTCAACTATAAATCCAACAGGCGACTGTAATTCCGTCTACAGACGACTGTCACAAACCCTGACATTTTTCACAGAGTTGAGTCTTCAGAGAGGCTCAAAAATAGATGACTGTTGAAGCATTGACAGTCGACTGTGCCTGTTGGACAGCCGACTGTAAATACAACATTAGTCGACTGGCCTGATCAAAACTGAGAATTTGGTTTGGGCTAAAGACAGACAAGCGACTGAGTAACAAACCACAGTCGATTGTCACTAGGACAGGCGCCTGTGAAATACACAGCAGTCGCCTGATAGAAATAAAGTTCAGAAGCCCAAAATTGACCGAATAAGTATGTGCATAACAGGCGACTGTAGAATAAAACACAGTCGACTGTTTTGAGGCAGACGATTGTAAATCGTTCATTAGTCGACTGTTGAAATCATGACATGCACGTACTTGATAGAAATGAATTGGAGTCTAAGAAAAGTTGATCTAATGATTTCCTAAGACTGAAATGAAGATTTGGGTGTGCTCCAACATAGTTCTACTTCTAAGCTATATACTAGAAGAGAAATAAGAAGATTACATTTGAAGAACTCTCTTTTCTATCCAACACATGAGCTTGAAGTCTTTTAGGAGATTCAATCACCATATTCGATCATCCAATCCATTTCCTTTGCTTTCAATGATCTTTGAGTGTCATCCATTGCTAATTAATCTTCATGATATGCTAGGCAATGGATTAACTGCAAATAGGGGATTAGTCACAAGTATTTATGTTTGCTCATCATTAACACCATGTAGGGAGAAGTCCAATACTCAAAAAATAAGTTTAAAATAATTAAATGGGGATTATAATATGTCATAAACTATTTATGGACATATGATGCATAAAAATAAAGATAAGTCTTCCCACGAAAGTCTGGGAAAAAACCACGCTTAAATCAGAGTCCAAATGGGTGCTTAAATACTATTTAAAAGGGGTTTAAATAGAGAATAATCAAAATGATATTTTAAAGGAGTTTCACATATTGGGCTGGGTAATTATTTGAAAGGTGTTTCAAATTAAAAAAGGCAAAGTCACAAAATAACTAGGCAAAGCCAAGCGCTAGACAGAACGCAGTGTTGGGCATCTGCCCAGCTTTTGGGCTGGGCAAAATCCCAGCAAGGCACAGGCCCGGGCACTGAACCAAAGCCTAGCAGGGGCCTGAACCAGCCAACTTTCGACGGGTTCACCCAGCGCATCCCACAAGCCAACTAGCACGCCACATGGCGTGCCTATACAAGAGTGGTGTAATACCATACGAAGCTACTGCACAAGTACTAGAGGGGGGTGAATAGTACTTTAAAATAGTTAAGAGGATAATTCCTAATTATCTTGCAAACCACAACCAACAATGCAGAAATGCGGAAATGTAAATATTAGACAACAAATAAAATCAATTGCAAACAAACGAATTAACGGGTTCGGATCCACCCAAGTCTCCCCGACTTGTTCCCGGTGATCATACGTCCCAAACACCCGGATCCCCTCCGGATACTTGAGTTAGAAATCTCTAACCCAAGATTTGCACTATGAAATTCTTGTAGATAAACCTCTACAAGACCAAATCATACACAAATGAAATTGTGACTCCCACAACCCGGGATCACAAACAATCTCTCACAACCGAGAGAAAAACACTTACAATATAGAAGTAAATGAAATACGAAATTCTTACCGACAAAATCCTATGCCTTGAGTATACTTACGAATTAGGGCAAAATGGATTTTGGGGAAGATGA
>CM061142.1:431182110-431207118 GCA_030789695.1 Scilla litardierei
CGATGCGACAGCGGTGATGGAGGGGATAGAAGCTGATGCTATAGGTGTGGTGGTGGAGGGGATGGTAGCGGCGGTAGTGGTGACAGTGGCAGGGATGGTGGATGTGACAGGGGGTGTGGTAGTGGAAGTGGTGCATGCATGCCGCTGGGGACATGAAGAGGATGGGCTAGAAGATGGCCTCTTCCCACGGATGGGAAGGGTCGTCGATCCGCGAGTGCGGACCATGGTGACGTGAGCAGAAAAATAATACGGTACGAAAAATAGAGCAAGGAGAGAGTGTACGAAGTGTGCAGGTGATGCGGACGTGCGAAAGATCCCCCAAGCTGATCCACGCTACTGCTACTGCCGTAGGAACAGAGAACCTGCCAAATGAAACCATCAAAATGTCAGAGAATCGAATAGAAATGGGAAATTTTATAATTAACTGTGACTCAGGTCGAGCATATTGATGCTCGGCCCGAGTTGTGCACTAAGGTGATGGGGGGCTCGGGGTGGATTGCTGACCGAGTCGATCGACTCGGAGTGTGGCGCTGAACGAGCCGTGCCCTTAGGGCGTGGCTCGGGGGGGGGGGGGGGAGATCGGGGGGGGGGGGGGGGGGGGGGAAGGCTGATCGTCGTCGGGATTTGGCCATGGGGTGTGTAAGGGGGGGGGGGGGTTGTCAGGCGAGCTGTAGGTGGGTGGGTTTATAGGAGGGGCGGTGATCGGCGCTGTCGGCGGCGGTGGAGCCGTCGACGGTGCCGTCGCCTCAGTAGGGCAATGGGGGGGTTCAGGGGGGGAGAAGACAATGGGAGAGGGAGCAGGGGAGAGGGGGGGTTTTGCAGACGGCGGCCGTCGTCGACGGTGGTGGCGACGTCATCGTCCGCAGTCATAGCGTAGAACAGAGTGGGGGGGAAGAAGGGGAGGCGGCGGGAGAGAGATAGGGGGAAATAGAGAGGGGGAAAGAGGGAGAGAAGGAGGGGGTAGAGGCTTACCGACGGCGGGTGGCGCTGGAGGCGTCGCCGGCGGCGGAGACGACGGTGGGGGGTTGAACGAGTAGGTTAGGAGAGAGGAGCTCGGGAGGGAATTACGGGGGGGGTGAAAAGTTTTTTCGTTTTGGGTTAAAAAATTTAAACCGCGGGATTAAAAGAAAAGGAACGTGGCGGTTAAAATTCCAGAACGACACGGCCCGAGCAGCGGAGCTGCTCGGCCGGATCGGGGGAAATAGAATTTTAAATAGAATGAATCGACTCGGGCCGAGTAAATATACTGCTCAGCTCGAGTTGACGTAAACGTTTTAAACAAAATACTCCCTCCGAGTCGTTGATGCTCGGGCCGAGCCAATAATTCTCCGCCCGGGTCAACAGAGTGACGTTTTTGCTCCAACTTGGGCTCCCTGTATTACTCGACCGAGCAAGTCTGTGCTCGAGGCGAGTCATATCCTACTCGGGCCGAGTCAATAATGCTCTGCCTGGGTTGGCAGAGTGACGTTTTTACCAAATTCTTCAGCTTGTACAGCTCGACTGAGTAGGATGTCGCTCGGGCCGAGCTTACGTCTCCGTGTCTGCTTGACTCGACAGAGCAGCTGCGCTGCTCGGGCCGAGTTTCCTGTAGCTCCTTTTTGCCTTCTTTTCCTTTCATTTCCTTCTCAAATCTTCAACTTCGTTATCTTCCTTCGGCTTTCTTCCGTTTATAATGTCCATGCGCATGCCCCCGATGTTCCGTCCTACACGAAACACAAACTCGTCAAAATTTTTATAATTTTTGCGATTTTTCCTAAAAACACGAAATAAAAATAGGAAAAATGAGAAAATGAGAAAGAAATTTCAGAAACTATGGAATTGGGTTGTGATCACTCCATATTTTACACCCTTTTTCTACATGTTTGCATGCCACATTGATCGCTCATATCGCGTATTCCACGATTATTCGACAATATTGCAATGCTTTTCACTATTTCTTGTTTTTGTCGTATTTCATGAGATATGGAGCGATTTGGAGTGATTTTGAGATCAAGAGGATTTGCACCCACTCCGGAGTGTCACCCACAGCTCTTTTGAGGGCCATTCAGCGATGGAAGACGAGTGGAAGAAGAAGGAACTTCGTAGGAGCGACAAGGAGGAGAAACGAAGAAGATTGGGCATCTACAGCATGTCACTCGGCCGAGTGAAGCACTCACTCAGCCGAGCAAAGAAGCTCGCTCGGCCGACCAGATCGGACACGCACAACAGAAGAATATCAACGTACCCTCGGCCGAGTGACGATAGATCGCTCGGCCGAGTATGGAGATCACCTCGCCTGAGTGGCATGGGAAAATCCATCCAAAAGGAGGCCGACTTACTGGAAATCTACAGTCGACCTGAGAGTTCCGATTCGGCCGAGCATGGAAAGCCCCTCGGCCGAGTGAGTAAAGCCACTCGCCGAATCACCTCCGAAGACTGACCCCTGAAAATCCCCGACTTACTGGAAATCTACAGGGTTTGTCACTTGGCCGAGTGACATTTGTCACTTGGCCGAGTGAGCCGCTCCGCCTGTTGCGTAAGTTGCGATTTCTGGGCTGCGCAGGGGCATTTTGGGTCACGATTTTCTGGGCGATTTTGAAGGCTATTTAAACCCATTTTTTGCCCTAGTTAGAGGGGACTTTTTAGAGCTTTTTGGCAGCCTTTTTGAGAGTTTTTTTAGATCATTAGATTTAGCTTTTCTTTTGGAGATTAAAAGGCTACTTTTGTTGGATGCTATTGGATTCTCATTGGTTTGTCTATTCTCTTATCAAAAACCCTTTTTTTATTAACAATTTCTCTATTGCAATGAAATGTGTTGATTTTATTATTGATTTTCCTAAGTATTGCATGATGATTAGTGAGTAGTGCCATCGCCATAGGGCGTAGGGATGAAACCTATAGACCCTATTTCTAAATTGTGATGAATTGGTGAAATTCTTGCTAGAATTGATTAGGGTTAGGTTGGGATTGATTAATTACGGATAGCTAGGGATTCATATCGATTGGGATTTGCAAGAGATTAGGTCCCAATGGATAGGAAGCCCTAGAAATTCGATTTAGATTTACGATTGGACTTCTCTAGAATTGGTTTGCAAGAGATTGGACCAAAGCTAGGATTTTTAATCGAGTTTCTATACCAATATCCATTTGCAAGAGATTGGACGGGTAGGAACTATCTCAACCTAGGTCGTAGCTCGAGTTTGCACGAGAGTGGGCTCAAGATACGATTGAACGATGATGTCGTTCTTCACGCTAGCGGCTTAGGTTAGGGTTTGCAAGAGATTGGGCCCTACCCTAGGTTTGCTATAGACCGGCAATAGCGAGAGAGCGTGAGCTTGGTTCTACATTTAGTTGCGACTAGTTCACCTAAAATTCAAGTCTAGCAATGATGAAACCTATGAATCACAACGATGAGATACGGTCCGTAGCGGGGATTCCCTATCCCTAGGTGCTTTATTTTATTGATATTTCCCTCGACATTTGAACGATTGTGACCATTTTACCCCAAATTATTCTCGACCATTTTGATAGCTAGGTGATTGGAAGGAGACACTGTCATTTGTTCCTCTCTGAGTTTGATACCCGCTCGCCGCTACACCGTGCGCTTGCGGTAAGACTACAAGTCGCTTGTCCCGGGTGTGTGTACTCCCGGGGCGCGATCAAGTTTTTGGCGCCGTTGCCGGGGAGGCAACAGTGTTCTATTTTCCTACTTAGCTATTGTTTTTGTTTTATTGATTTTTTTATTCTTTTTCTCTCCTCTATCGTGCTAATATTTCCTTTGAAACTCTGTTTCTCTTTGCATGAACACGAGATCGACGGCAGATCCAGAGGATATTATATTTGATCCGGAGATCGAACGTACCGAGAGGAGGATCAGAGCCGAGAGAAGGCACGCTACAGAGAATAATTTCATGAACCGCACGGAGACACCGGAAGAACTAGCGGCACGTATGGCGAGGATCATATCCATCAGAGATAGGCTTCGGCCTAAGACTTCTTCCACCACTTCATCCATCGCCATGCCAGAATTGGCGGCGGACAAGAATTTTGAACTAAAGACTGGATTGGTAGTATTGATGCAACAAGACCCGTTTCATGGAAATTCCCATGAGAATACACATTATCACATCTAGCTATTCTTGTCCAAGTGCTCCACCTTTCAAATACCGGGAGTTTCCGTTGATGCTATCCGCTTAAGACTCTTTCCCTTTACACTCAAGGACAAGGCTTTATATTGGTTGAGGATGCAGGCGAAAGGTATATTCACTACTTGGGATGAGTTGGCTAGCGCCTTCGTTGACAAATTCTACCCGCCATCCAAGACAGTGAAGATATGGAGTGCTCTCATGTCCTTTAAGCAAGGACCACAGGAGACCCTATACGAGGCATGGGAGCGCTTCAAGGATTTACAGCATCAGTGCCCCCATCACAGTATAGAAGATTGGGAGCTTGTTCACAGTTTTTATAGTGGACTCCAACCGGACACGAAGCAAATTATAGACGCAACTGCCAATGGAGCCATACTATCGAAGACCCCGGATGAAGCTACGGCCTTATTAGAGGAGATGGCCTCTAATAACCAACAATGGGGCGATGAGCAAGGTCATTCTTCTTCCTCCTTGAAGCCCACTAGCATATCTGAGGCCAAGACCGTAGCGGAGCTTTCGAACAAATTTGACTCTCTCCACAAGGTAGTGGAGAGATTGGAGAAGTATATCACCGAGCCACATGGAGCACCCTCTACGTCTACGCCGATAAGCAATATGAGTGATTGGCAAGACCAATCTCAAGTCATGTATGTAGGAGGAGAGCATGGAGAGGGGGCCTTGGAACAAGTGCAATCTGTTGCGGGAACTCTGGATAATGGGCCAACCCGGCCGCAAGAAACCATCCGGGCTTTTCGTATGCAAACAATGATGGTGCTTTAAACCCGCCGCCACAACAACCTCCTCAAGCTCGGCCTCCACTACCATAACCTCAGTATCAACCGAGGGGGCCACCGCAACAAAATTACCCGCCTAGGCAACAAGCGGGACCGTATAGACCGCCCGGTTACAACCAAGGTTGGAGAGCTCCCAACCCACCTCAAGCTCAACCATGATCGGACCATGAAGCTAGGGTGGAGGAATTCATGGTGGAGCAAAGAAAGATCAATGCTAGGTTGATGACGGGACAAGATTCACTAAATACCGTCGTCGCTCAACTTGGAGAGCAACTTGCGTTGCTAAACAAGAACACCCAACAATTGCCGGCTCAACCCGAGCCCAATCCACGGAGCAACACCAGCCACATCAATGCGGTGGTGGCGGTTACAACAAGGGGCGGGAAGGATACCACTCCTGCTATGACCCAAAACAAGCAACCCGTGGTAGAGATTTTGGAAGAAAAAGAGCCGGCGATTGAGGAGGAGAGCCAAAAGAAGCCGCTAGGAGGAGGAAATTTTGAAGTGGCGAAGCCTAATGACGAGCGCCGCTACATGCCACCGGTGACATTTCCACAACGGCTAGCTAGAGCCAAGATAGAGAAAAGGCTCGCCAAGTCCCTTGAATATTTGAGGAGAGTAAGTCTCAATATTCCTTTCCTTGATGCTATAGTGGAGATCCCGTCGTATGCAAAGTTCTTGAAGGACTTGATATCGAGAAAGAAAAGGAAGGAGAAAATCATGCTTACCGAACAAGGAACTTGGTTTACCCGGAAGGAAAAGGAGCCCGCGATATTCAAGGATCCCGGGAGTTTCCGCATCCCTTGCACACTTGGAGGCGTCCTGTTGCAAAAAGCTTTAGTTGACTTGGGCGCGAGTGTGAGCCTAATGCCCTTTAGCATGTTCCGGAAATTGATCACGGGCACCGACTTCAAGCCGACCGACATGAGAAATCAACTTACGGATGGTCGGATTACTAGGCCGGTAGGGATTACGGAGAACATTCCACTTCATGTTCCGGGAGGAATATGCTTACCTTGCGATTTCGTTATCATGGACATCAAGGAAGAGGGCGACACTTCACTTATACTTGGATGCACGTTCCTCGCCACCGCCGGTGTTATAGTCGATGTGCGGGAAGGAACTCTATCCTTGAATGTAGGGAAAATCGAGGTCAAGCTTCACATACCCAAAGCCATGAAGCATATGCCCTATCACGAGGAGTTGGACTATGTGGATCTCCTCAATGAAGTGATTGAAGAAGCTATCCCCCACTCTATTGGCGCTCTCCATGATGATGGCTTTGAGGAAGGCCAACCTTCTAGCGAAGAAGAGAAGTTGGAGGACCCTCCAGATAGCTCCACGGCCGATGATGAAGGCGACGCTGATGTCACAAGAATACGGGAGCTTTGCAAGCTCTCAACGGCCAAGAATCCAAAGAAAGCTCCACCGAATGGAAGATCGGTGTCACTGGTCAAGAAGAAGATAGGAACGAGCTCTAGCTTGGGGAACTTATCCCCCAACATTACCCATGATGAGGGGGCACCGAGGAAGACCAATGATCATCACGACCCAAATCCAAGTGGCCTTCCCGGCAAATTTGACGGGCGTATCTCGTATGCGCCCAACATCACGAGCTAAACGAATATCTAAAGGGGTCGAGCTCATGACCTTAAACGAGCGCTTGTCGGGAGGCAACCCGACGGTTTTTGCATTGTTTTTATTTGATTTTTATTTTTGGTTTAGATTTTTATTAGTGTTTAGAGTCTAGTGTCTATGAAAATCATGACAACGGGTCCTAATTTTCATGACTGGAGATGGAGAAAGAGAGATCACTCATATGGAGGATGACCGAGGCAAGGGAGAGCGCTCCAGGAATGCGCTCAGGCCTTAGGAGAAGGAAGAAACTGACTGGAGGAAGAAAAACAGAGACTGAAGTGAAAACGGAGAGCCGTTGCAGAAAACGATATGACACTCGGCCGAGTAGCATATGACACTCGGCCGAGCAAAGAGTCCACTCGGCCGAGTGGAGCACCAATCAGGGAAGTTTCTGCAGACCAACTCTCTGTCACTTTCTGTAAGTTTTAGTCTTAATTTCCACTCGGGTGAGTGACTTGTCACTCAGCCGAGTGAAACAGATACCCTCCCAGTTCTATAAAATTGCTGAGTGGCAGAGCCACTCGGCCGAGTGGAGTTTCTCCATTCGGCCGAGTAAAGCAAAGACACTCGGCTGAGTCGTAGGTGCCGAAGGATATTTTCAAATTTTTTTAGTTTACGCCACTCGGCCGAGTGCAGTTGTCACTCGGCCGAGTCGTAACAATCTTATATAAGTAGCAGCGGCAGCGGCGTGGTTTTCGAAACGCAAAATCCCCAAACTCACGCCTGAGCCACTGCCGCTTCATCTCCCCTCGCCCGTCGCTGTGATCGACCCTCCCTCGCCCGAATAGACACCGACGGTGCTGACTCGCCGTCGACGACGTTCGCCGCCGCTGCCTTGCAGCCGCCGACCGCCAGCGCCGGCCTCCCTAGTCGCCGATCACCCCTTTTTCGCCCCGAAATCCCCATTTCTCCTCATTTCTCTTGATTTGTACGCCCGTAGTGCCCCAAATTCAAATTAATTTCTATATCTATCTATTATCCCTTATCTCCACCATACGTATTGATTATTATTCACTGATTTTATCATTTGCATTTCAGGCTAGCTTGGGGGAGCTTTGGGGAGTTTTAGGACACGTACGGAGCTTCGCAGAGGAGGCATCTCTTCGCACACACTGCTGCTTGCTCTCGCGGCGTGTTCAGGTATACTCGTTCCATTATTTTACATGTCCTATTACTTATTTGGTTGAGCACGCCTCGCGGCACATATGCTGCCGCGCACTAGGCCACGTACATGGGGAGCCGCTCCCAAGCGGAAGAGGACCGATGATCCTGGTCCCTCTTCCGCTAGGGAAGACTCCCCACCACCTAGCCCACCCCCACCTACACAGCCGCTTCCTGTCGATCCCGTTCCACCGCCCGCTCCCGCCGTCGGGCCGATGGGGATTACGTTTCGAAATGACGCACGTCGTGCCAGATTCGAGCGTATCTGCCATCGCTCGATAGTACCCTCTAGGTTTGCACACCTAGCCAACCTAGACTGCCTAGGGGTACTTGAGGGGCTTCTCAGTTGTACGACAACGTGGGATGGCGTGATTTTCTGTCGGTGTCGGCGGATACTTACATCCGTCCGACACTAGAGGTACTTAGTTCCATTGACTAGACCCCTGGAGGATGCTCCTTCTGTTTGATGGATTGAGAGTGCGAGATCACTCTCGACATGCTTAGAGCATTTTTCCAGTGGCCCGCCATCCTTGACCCAGATCGTGCCTATTCTCCAACGCACATCCCACCCCCGTCGTTCGACACCCACACCTTCTGGACACGGATCACAGGATCCCCACTCGCCTATGACCCTAGTAGGGCCAAGGCCTCAGCTATCCTCCATCCCTGCCTCTGCATTGCACAGCGCCTTATGGTGACTACTTTTCTTGCGAGGTACGAGCCCGGGACCATGTCTACGCCAGAGCTCTACATGCTCTATGCGATGACTTGCCCTAGGGTTCTAGATAGGGGTAGCGACGTCATGGTCCCCGCCGTCGAGATCGACATTACCAGCTGGTATTTGGACCGCATCATTGTTTCGGTGAGCGCTCGCTCACCTATCTGTTGCGGCAGTCTGATCACCCTTTTGGCCCTTATGACCGGCGTGGACCTACCTGACGACTTGCGTCGACCTCCAGGCCCCACTACACTTTCTATAGATGTTATGGCCCGGATGAAGATGCTTCGTCCCCACGGTCGTCAGCACTGGGTGTGGTTGCACGGTCCCTTCAGCGCTGATTACATGGTTCTCACGAGCCTCGCTCGGACACATATTGGACCGGCTCACGAGGACTGGATTCCAGCGATGGATCTCCTTATCCCCGTCGCATACGTGCTTGAGCCCGAGGATGCTGAGCAGGCACCCCCTGCACCACCTGTCGACCCTGTGATCCCTCAGCCTGTACCTGCACTGTCTGCACCTCCCAACACCTCTGTCCACACGTCTGTTAGTGTCGGGAGCACTTTAGCTGAGCCGTCCACCACCACCACCACTGTGCCTATTTCTGTCGAGCCCATTACCACACTGAGCCCCAATCGTCCACCCACCATTCTTGAGAGCGGCAAGTCTTTCTTTACCACTGCCGTGGAGACCCTCTCCCGATTGTTGTTCTCGACTCCTGAGGAGTCATCTTTTGTGCCCTTCACGGCCTCCCCAGTCGTCGACCTATCTGTCTCCACCGCCCCTGTCTTTACCGAGAGCGTCGTGACATCTGTCCCCACGTCTGCGTCACTGACCTCTCCCGCGCCTCGTCGCCTATTTTCACTTCCACTTCCTCTTCTGCTGCTGCTGTTTCCACTTCGACACAGCCTGCGTCCCAACCTCACACCGAGGCTGGGCATCACTTAGTGAGCACAGCACCACTACCCCACTTCCCTGCTGGACCCATCATCTACACTGCCCACGTGAGACAGCCCCGTACTTCCCCTGTTAGACCTGTGTGTCCCTCTACTCCACCACCCCCCGACACTCTAGTTCAGAGCATTCGTGCTCTTAAGGGGGCTGTTAGTGGACTTAGAGGGGATTTCAGGGCTCTCTCCGCCACAGTTAGTTCCGTACAAACCCATGTCACCATCCTTCCCAGTATTCAGGCTTGCCTGAATCAGATTCTGGCGCGTCTGTCTCCACCACTGACACCCACCCAGCAGCCACCACGCACACCACCTCCACCACCTCCTCCGCCACAGGATGGTGCTTGTGCACCACCACCAGCCTAGGCACACACTGGATGCCTTCTATATTTCTGTTGTTTTGCTGGTTGTTTTTGGAGCCTGGTGATTTTTGCCCCCCTGCTCCACATACTATTTTGGTACCTATTTGGTCATATCTTTTTATCTCTTTTTGGGAGTGAGGGAGAGTCTTTTTCTTTGGGGAAACCTTTATCTGCATCATTCTGATCTCTGCATGCATCATTTACATTCACATCATAGTTTCTTTTTCTTTTTCTTTCTTTTTCATCATGCATGCATCCTCAACCACCCCACCCATTTCACGTCTCTCGGTGTGCTACACTTCGCACATTGAGGGCACTGTGCACTTTAGCTTGGGGGAGTGAGTTCTCACACTTTTTACTTTTTGCCGCCCTTTATTTTTGTTTTCTCACACTTTTTCCGCTTTTGCACTTATTTTCACCACTTTTTCGTTTTTTTGCTTACCGTGCATCACGTTTTCTTATTTTCTTTGTGTGCTGCATTGTACATAGTAGTTTCTATTTTCTTTTATCTTTATTTCTTTCATCTTTTACTAGAGATGACTTTTCTGTAATGATGATGACGTGGTGTTAGCTTATCTCTGTATGCATGCTATTTTGTCATGTCATAGCTTTTGTTTCAGATATCATATGCTATGTCCTGCTTTGCATTTAAAATAGTAACCCACTCTTTTTTGTATGAATATGGATGAAGTTCTGTTATTAGCCGATGTCTGATGATTCGTATGTATGCTTTTCGTAGAAAACACACCAAGCTTCACGCATTGATTGCTTATATCTGGAGTACTGCTTTCATTTCTCATATCACTTCTTATTGCATGAATTGTACGCTTCACTTTCAGGTTGATTGAATGTCTGCTAGGATGACATATCTGGACTAGTTTACTTTTTGAGATTAAACTGAGTAGTTTACATTGCTCTGCTGAAAGTTATCGTGCACGTCCTATAGAGTGAACCGAGTGATACATTTATTTCTTTCTCCACATATCTTGAGCATTATTTCTCTACTTAAAATTCATTGGTGAATCTCCCTTTAGCAAGTCTATTATTGGCATTTCCCCCGCTATTAATTTCCATGCTCCAATTCCCCAAAATAAAAATAAATACCTGTATATCCTTCTCTCTTTTGATTTGGGATCGCTTATGTATATATGTATATTCAAAAAAAGGAGAAAAAGAAAAATTGAGAAAAAGAAAAGAAAAGAGAAAAGAAACTTTTAAATGATCCCATCTCACACTCTTTCTCTCTTTCTTCCCTCTTTCATTTTTATTATTTTTTTTTGAAGCTTCAAAAGAAATGGGGAATGTACATACTGATTTGTTTATGCCACCACGCTTATGGATAAGCTTGGGGGAGAGGATCCAATGATGTGTGAGAGAGTGACTACTAGACAGTGCATGACAACCTAGGCTAAGTAATCTTCTATACTCGGTGAGATTGCTAAAGTTTTACGAAATCCAGAAATTGACGCTTAGCATGCATTTTATGAAAACCATACTTTTCTATTCTTACTACTCCATACTGTGTGATATCTCTTATACTCCTTATAGAAAGCATTCAATTGAAAAGTGTGTGATCTATGATTATGTATACCTCTTTAGATGCTTCAGATGATGTTAATCCTAGAATGATTCCTTATTTCATGCTGTTTTGATATTCTTGGGTTTTCTATTTCGAATGCATCATTATACTATGATATCGGGATAAAAGTCTTTGGCATGTGTTCTATATTCGATGTATGCTATATGAGTAAGCAAAACCCACGGCCTGAGAAAAATAATCTAGCACCTCCTTCTTTGCTTTCTATCCTATTTTTTTTCATTCTTTTCTTTTTCCTTCTTTTCCATGGTTTTACCCGTCGGGATTACTTTTTACTCATCTTCCTCGAGAACGAGTAAGTGGTAAGCTTGGGGGATTATGATCACTCCATATTTTACACCCTTTTTCTGCATATTTGCATGCCACTTTGATCGCTCATATCGCGTATTCCACGATTATTCGATAATATTGCAATGCTTTTCATAATTTCTTGTTTTTGTCGTATTTCAGGAGATATGGAGTGATTTAGAGTGATTTCGAGATCAAGAGGATTTGCACCCACTCTGGAGTGTCACCCACAGCTCTTTTGAGGGCCATTCAGCGATGGAAGACGAGTGGAAGAAGAAGGAACTTTGTAGGAGCGATAAGGAGGAGAAACGAAGAAGATTGGGCATCTACAGCATGTCACTCGGCCGAGTGAAGCACTCACTCGGCCGAGCAAAGAAGCTCGCTCGGCCGACCAGACCGGACATGCACAACAGAAGAATATCAGCGTGCCCTCGGCCGAGTGACGATAGACTGCTCGGCCGAGTATGGAGATCCCCTCGCCCGAGTGGCACGGGAAAATCCATCCAAAAGGAGGCCGACTTACTGGAAATCTACAGTCGACCAGAGAGTTCTGACTCGGCCGAGCATGGAAAGCCCCTCGGCCGAGTGAGTAAAGCCACTCGGCCAAGTCACCTCTGAAGACTCACCCTCGAAAATCCCCGACTTACTGGAAATCTACATGGTTTGTCACTCGGCCGAGTGAGCCGCTCCGCCTGCTGCGTAAGTTGCGATTTCTGGGCTGCGCAGGGGCATTTTGGTCACGATTTTCTGGGCGATTTTGAAGTGTATTTAAACCCAGTTTTTGCCCTAGTTAGAGAGGACTTTTTAGAGCTTTTTTGCAGCCTTTTTGAGAGTTTTTTAGATCATTAGATTTAGCTTTTCTTTTGGAGATTAAAAGGCTACTTTTGTTGGATGCTATTGGATTCTCATTGGTTTGTCTATTCTCTTATCAAAAACCCTATTTTTTATTAACAATTTCTCTATTGCAATGAAATGTGTTGATTTTATTATTGATTTTCCTAAGTATTGCATGATGATTAGTGAGTAGTGCCATCGTCATAGGGCGTAGAGATGAAACCTATAGACCCTATTTCTAAATTGTGATGAATTGGTGAAATTCTTGCTAGAATTGATTATGGTTAGGTTGGGATTGATTAATTACGGATAGCTAGGGATTCATATCGATTGGGATTTGCAAGAGATTGGGTCCCAATTGATAGGAAGCCCTAGAAATTCGATTTAGATTTACGATTGGACTTCTCTAGAATTGGTTTGCAAGAGATTGGACCAAAGCTAGGATTTTTAATCGTGTTTCTATACCAATATCCGTTTGCAAGTGATTGGACGGGTAGGAACTATCTCAACCTAGGTCGTAGCTCGAGTTTGCATGAGAGTGGGTTCAAGATACGATTGAACGATGATGTCGTTCTTCACGCTAGTGGCTTAGGTTAGGGTTTGCAAGAGATTAGGCCCAACCCTAGGTTTTCTATAGACCGGTAATAGCACGAGAGTGTGAGCTTGGTTCTATATTTAGTTGCGACTAGTTCACCTAAAATTCAAGTCTAGCAATGATGAAACCTATGAATCACAACGATGAGATACGGTCCGAAGCGGGGATTCCCTATCCCTAGGTTCTTTATTTTATTGATATTTCCATCGACATTTGAACGATTGTGACCATTTTACCCCAAATTATTCTCGACCATTTTGATAGCTAGGTGATTGGAAGGAGACACTGGCATTTGTTCCTCTCTGAGTTCGATACCCGCTCGCCGCTACACCGTGCGCTTGCGGTAAGACTACAAGTCTCTTGTCCCGGGTGTCTGTACTCCCGGGGCGCGATCAAGTTTTTGGCACCGTTGCCGGGGAGGCAACAATGTTCTATTTTCCTACTTAGCTATTGCCTTTTGTTTTATTGATTTTTTTATTCTTTTTCTCTCCTCTATCGTGCTAACATTTCCTTTGAAACTCTGTTTCTCTTTGCAAGAACACGAGATCGACGGCGGATCCAGATGATATTATATTTGATCCGGAGATCAAACGTACCGAGAGGAGGATCAGAGCCGAGAGAAGGCACGCTACAGAGAATAATTGCATGAACCGCACGGAGACACCAGAAGAACTAGCGGCACGTATGGCGAGGATCATATCCATCAGAGAAAGGCTTCGGCCTAAGACTTCTTCCACCACTTCTTCCATCGCCATGCCAGAATTGGCGGCGGACAAGAATTTTAAGCTAAAGACGGGATTGGTAGTATTGATGCAACAAGACCCGTTTCATGGGAATTCCCATGAGAATACACATTATCACATCCAGCTATTCTTGTCCAAGTGCTCCACCTTTCAAATGCCGGGAGATTCCGTTGATGCTATCCGCACGAGAGTGGGCTCAAGATACGATTGAACGATGATGTCGTTCTTCACGCTAGCGGCTTAGGTTAGGGTTTGCAAGAGATTGGTCCCTACCCTAGGTTTGCTATAGACTGGCAATAGCGCGAGAGCATGAGCTTGGTTCTACATTTAGTTGCGACTAGTTCACCTAAAATTCAAGTCTATCAATGATGAAACCTATGAATCACAACGATGAGATACGGTCCGTAGCAGGGATTCCCTATCCCTAGGCGCTTTATTTTATTGATATTTCCATCGACATTTGAACGATTGTGACCATTTTACCCCAAATTATTTTCGACCATTTTGATAGCTAGGTGATTGGAAGGAGACACTGTCATTTGTTCGTCCATGAGTTTGATACCCGCTCGCCGCTACACCGTGCACTTGCGGTAAGACTACGAGTCGCTTGTCCTGGGTGTGTGTACTCCCGGGGCGCGATCAAGTTTTTGATATAATGGAAATACACCCGGAGAACGATTGTAGTTTTACCGCAAGCGCACGGTCAAGTGGCGAGCGGGTATCGAACACGAGGATGTGGTGTTGGCTCCAATCTATCCTAGGTTGGTTTGACTACGAATGTTTTATTGGTGGAGATGGTTATGGAATGATATAATGGAAATGGTGGTGGATGTCGGCGTCGGTGATAAAGAAGTCGGATAAAGTATCGATTCAAATTTAATACAATAAAAGAGTCTAGAGCTAGGGAATCCCCACTACGGATCGTCATACATCATTGTAAATAGTGAATCTCAATATTACTAGGCTTGTGTTGAGGTGAACTAGTCGTAACTGAATAGAGAACCAAGCTCACGCTCTCGTGCTATTGCCGGTCTATAGCAACCTAGGATAGGGCCCAATCTCTTCCAAACCCTAGCCTAAGCCACTAGCATTAGGATCGACATCATCGTTCAATCGCCTCTCGAGCCCACTCTCGTGCAAACTCGAGTTATGATCTAGGTTGTGATAGTTCGTATTCGTCCAACCTCTTGCAAACGAATATGGGTATAGATTTATAATAAAAATCCTAGCTTTGGTCCAATCTCTTGCAAACCAAGTCTAGAGAATCTCGATTATAAACCTAAATCGAATATCTAGGCCTTTCCATCGATTAGAATCCAATCTCTTGCAAACTCCAATCGATGGAAATCCCTAGCTATCCGTAATAAATCGATCACAAACTAACCTCCTAGAAATTCTAGCAATTTAGAAATTCATTCATCACAAATCTGAAATTAGATGCATAGGGTTCATCCCCATGCCCTAGAATAACAAATCTACTCAAGCATAGCAATAACGATATGAGAATCAATAAAAATCATTGCTTGCATACAAAAAAATAGAAAAACAAAGATTCAAATAACAAGAACAAAATACTTAGCCTTGATGAAGATCTTCAATCCAAATACAAGCTTTTAGATCCAAGAGGGGGCCTAGGGCCTGGCCTAACCTCTAAAATAATCACTAAGAAAACATCATGGAACACCTGCGAATGACGGCTACAACCCTCTTAAATAGCCCCTAAAAAACCCTAACAAAACTACCCAAAAACCCTCTGAAACCCGCGCCCAAAACTGAATCTGCGCGTAACTTAAATTCTGCGCCAGTCGCGACTCAGCCGAGTGGAAAGCTCACTCAGCCGAGTGGGAATTCCTGTTGAAATTTCAGAAAACAGCACTCTGTCAAAAACTGGCAAAAACTGGTCACTCGGCCGAGTGGGAATCTCACTCGGTCGAGTGGAAATGTCACTCGGTCGAGTCACACTGACATGCGAATTCCAGTACTGCAGCATCGACTTGCAGAAATTCTCCAGATTTCATCCGATCTCTAATTGATATGTTCTTAGCGGTGTTGGAACCGTCATGAAGTCTATTATCCATAAAAAATATGAGAAAAATACTTCGACCTCTGAAATGATAGCAAATTTCAAAAGAGTAGAAGGCTATCTGAAAATCTGGGCGCTCGTGTCATCGGCTTCACTCGGCCGAGTGGGATTCTTCACTCGGTCGAGTGGGATTCTTCACTCGGGCGAGTGTACTTCTCTACTCAGCCGAGTAGGTCTTCTATTGTTCTCCCCAGAATTCTAGAGAGTCGGCTTTGATTTCTTTCAGAAGTCCTGACTCACTCAGGCGAGTGGCGATCTCTACTCGGCCGAGTGGGTGTAACCACTCGGCCGAGTGCATTGTGGCATAATATCTCTTCGTATCAGTTGTACTTGGCCGAATACGCTTCTTCACTCGGTCGAGTGGGCTGTGTTACTCGGTCGAGTGGCCTATTTCTGGAGTCAACTCTTCTTCTCCTCGCCTCTTCATCGATTCTATCGATTTTCTTCTTCTTCCACTCATCTTCCAGCGTCGTTAGCTCCTCGATAGAGCCATGGGCGATGCTCCGGGACATGTGCAAGTCCTTTAAGCTCATTTTTGCTCCCGATTGCTCTATATTTCCTGAAATCCGACAAGAACAAGAAATAGTGAAAAGTAACGCAATATCGTCGAATACTCGTGGAAATCGCAATATGAGCAATCGAAATGGCCTGAAAACATGCAGAAAAAAGGTGTAAAATATGGACCGATCAAAATCCCCTAAGCTTGCCTCTTACTCGTCCTCGAGGAAGATAAGTAAAGAGACGAACTCGGGACATGAATACAAAGGAAATGAAATGAAAAAGAAAGAAAACGAGGTGGAAGGGGTCGCTAGATTATTCTCTTAGATCTCAAGCCATAAGCTACACATCACGATAACTCAGAAAACACGAATCTCATGCTATAAAGATTTCATATCTTATTTAAACATGGTACTTGCAAGCTTTTAAGAACAAAGGAAGGGACTCCCTAAATTTATGCAATCAACTCATATTCACATCATGAATTTCATAGAATTTAATATACGAATGTTGGCGATGCACTTTTCAATCAAAAGTTATAAATGAAGCATATAAGATACACACCAAACATGCAATAGAGAATAGAATAAGAGCTATGGCATTCACATATTTATTTCAAATCATGAAAAATCACCATATCTAATATATTTTGCAAAGTCGAAGCATTATCGAATATTCCCATTCATGCACGTCTCCACTCTAATGTCATACTCACCCATATGGTCAAATGAATTCACCCCCCAAGCTTAGTTTGAGGCGTCGCATCCCAAGGAATATAATAGTGGAAAATGGGATTTTTTCCTTGGATTTCCCAAGTATTTTTGTGGCTCCAATAATGAGATAGAGAAATATATTTTTTTCTTTTGGACTTTGTTTCTCATTTTTCTTCTTGGATTTTTGTAGGAGCTATTTGATTTGTATTTTTTTATTTTTGGCTCCTTTTTGGCTTTTTGGACTTTTTGGAGCAACCTTTTTCTTTTGTGGGAATTTTCGGGAAATAGATGCGATATAAGTAGCTTTAGGAGGTGAACTCAAGCGACATGTAGAGAATAAAAAGATATATGTGGAGAAGGAAATGATGTAGCACTCGGTTCACTCTAAGATGTGCACAAACGGTTTAATAAGATAATACATCAACTAAAACTCATATGTAAGCATGGATAATCTCAATCATTTCAATAAATAGTGAAGTCAAGCAGTAAGAGTACAATAATATCAGACATGCAATAGAGGGTGAGTAAGACAATAGAGCAGATGCTTCCGTTATACAATTGATGCGTGAATCTTGGTTCACTTCCAATAAAAGCATACTAAACACTAATCCATACATTCAGCTTCAATTAATATCATGCATTCATATAGAGGAATCATCAAGAGAAATAAATTTGCAAGCATATGTGAATAGCAAGACTAGGGAATTCTCTAAGTAGCATGGCATGTAATAATAAGCATCGTGATGGTTGCTAAAGCAATAAGAGATATCATCATAAGGAACACATCTAGCAAAAGGAGGAAAAGAAAATAAAGAAATAGAAAATAAAAGAGAGGAAAGAAAAGAAAATCAAGCACACAATATGATGCATGAACACACATAAAAGGAAAATAAGATGGAAAAATCAAAAAGATGATGCCAAATTTTTGAAAAATTCTAAAAAAACCCTAAAAATAAAGTAAAAGTGCAACTAGATGGCATGGAAATGCACTCCCCCAAGCTTAAACTTCACATTGTCCTCAATGTGATCATAAAAGGAAAAATATGAGGAAAAACGATAAATATGAGGGAGGTGAATGAAAAATGATGAAATGAATGACATGAAACCTAATGCAACTACATGCACATGCAATGATGCATAAGAGCGCTTTCCCCCAAGCTTATACCAAACAATCCTATTCAAATGACTTGATCAAAAATGTCATGGCTTTGCTAAGCGAGATTGAGTCAAACGAATAAGAATGTGAGAATTCACTTGAAAGAAATACTCGATGGGTGGTGAGCAAAAAGGATGTGACACATCAAAATATAAAGAGGGCAATTAATATATATAATGGGTTTGGGGTGTAAAAATTTTTGTTGCCGTCATATGAGGTAATATATATTTAAGCAAATCTATACGGTCCTCTCGTTGTCGAGAGAATTCGTGTTTATTTAAAGCATAAAAATTTCTACACTACCGGATTGATATCACCTATAGCAAAAGGCGGATCCAGTATCTTTGCCGGTGTAGGCAATTGCTCCAACTGCTCCTTCCGTGGCTCTGCCAGATGCGTGTGTCCACGGACTCTAACGAACTACAGTAATGCATCCTCCAGCATTCCCACAAGGACTCCACCTGTACCCTGCAGAGAATAGGATGCATCAGTTCGCTGCAAAAAAATTCACCCTCGTAATAAAAGTATCCCAAAGAGGATCGTCTATAGAAATATGTGGAATAAATAATGGTGAACGATACTTCCCTGAAAATAATCCAATATCCTCACGTTCCATGATAGCTGTCTTAATGGTGTCTTCTCTATGCTACTCAGGTAAATCTAGATCATATGTGTGGACCTAATCAAGATGCTCCTCATCATCGTCAGACTCATCCTAGCGCACCTCTTGATCATATTCATATGCGTCCATGGGTGCTAACTCCTCGCTCTCCTCCTCGTATACATCCCATTGTACCTTTTGTTCATATATATGTGTATCCTGCAAAAGGCACGATGAGTCGTCAAAATCTGAATCACAAAAAACTTCATACACGGGAGGGGAATCAAAGAAAAAGGGCGAAGGAGTAAAGAGATATCCCAGAAGGGGGGCCAAAAGCCCTGTGGGATAGTCCTCTGCGTCAGTGGAATGATGAGGTGGCTGTGGAAGCTCTAATGGAGGAGGGTAGTGCTCGGGATCCTCATGAATGGTTGTGTCCTTGTCCCGATGCACGACCTCCTCGGTGATAAGCTCTAGCTTTGTGTGTAAGGCTTCCTCAAAAGCATGCTCTGGCTCTGCATGTGAGGCCTCCTCGTCAATATGCTCTGGCTTGACAGTGTGCTCCTTTGCCTTCTCATCAACTATCATTGTAGGCTCTCTCTGGAATGGTAATGCTGGCTGCTCAGGTGTGTCAACTTGTGGGGATGTATCATATGGAGGGGAATGCCCGCAGGCAATCTGAAAATATAGTCTATCCCCCTCAAGACTGACATGGATGTCCTCCTCAATTGTTCCTATAGCTGAAATACGGTTCAGAACAAAATCTGCAAATCGTAGCTCAAATGCATCACCTGCTGTAATGCTCTCTGAACCGACGAATCTTACTGACTCCAAGAGGCCATCCAATAATCTCTGAAATGCATCCCCCTCTGGCTGCGCATATGACTCAGTTTCTTCTTCCTCCGTGGCCTCTTCGTCTATCCATTCTTTATATGCAATAGTTGTATCATAGGATGTGGGATCGATGACGGCACATTCTGGCTCTGGTAATATGACCGGTGATGCTTCTTGCCTATAAAATGAAGAAGCAGAACTGATATCTTTGGAAATCCCTGCAACCTTAAGCATGAGCGCATTCATTTCAAGTTCCCTCTTCACGCATTCCAATTGAAGGGCGCCCTTATCAAGCCTGGCTTGTACTTCAACTTGGTTTGCATGCATCTCATCAAAAAAAAATCCTTTGTTTCTGATCAAGCTCGAGCGAGTGCATTTCCTCAAAAAAGTATTCTCCCATCTGAGCACTCTGATCAAAATAGTATTCTCCCATCTGAGCACTCTGATCATAATCTGTGGTTCACGTAGTATAATCCATAGCACCTGATCAATAAAGATAAATACCTGGAGAAATATATCAGTGGCACAAAAGAATATAGAAATGATAATAATGGTGGCGTGGTGAAAAATTCTTTTTGTTAAATTTTTTTTTCGTAGTCTAATCAACCTAATTGTGATAAATTGGCACCCAATGGGAATCACCTCCCCGGCAACGGCGCCAAAAACTTGATCGGCCCTGGATATACACCCGGAGAACGATTGTAGTTTTACCGCAAGTGCACGGTCAAGTGGCGAGCGGGTATCGAACAAGAGAAGGTGGTGTTGGCTCCAATCTATCCTAGGTTGGTTTGACTACGAATGTTTTATTGCTGGAGATGGTTATGGAATGATATAATGGAAATGGTGGTGGATGTCGGCGTCGGTGATAAAGAAGTCGGATAAAGTATCGATTCAAATTTAATACAATAAAAGAGTCTAGAGCTAGGGAATCCCCACTACGGATCGTCATACATCATTGTAAATAGTGAATCTCAATATTACTAGGCTTGTGTTGAGGTGAACTAGTCGTAACTGAATAGAGAACCAAGCTCACGCTCTCGTGCTATTTCCAGTCTATAGCAACCTAGGATAGGGCCCAATCTCTACCAAACCCTAGCCTAAGCCACTAGCATTAGGATCAACATCATCGTTAAATCGCCTCTCGAGCCCACTCTCGTGCAAACTCAAGTTACGATCTATGTTGTGATAGTTCGTATTCGTCCAATCTCTTGCAAACGAATATGGGTATAGATTTATAATAAAAATCATAGCTTTGGTCCAATCTCTTGCA
This sequence comes from Scilla litardierei, assembly GCA_030789695.1. Classification (NCBI taxonomy): domain Eukaryota; kingdom Viridiplantae; phylum Streptophyta; class Magnoliopsida; order Asparagales; family Asparagaceae; genus Scilla; species Scilla litardierei. Next base: position 431,203,073 of record CM061142.1, read on the forward strand.
AACCAAGTCTAGTGAATCTCGATTATAAACCTAAATCGAATATCTAGCCCTTCCCATCGATTAGAATCCAATCTCTTGCAAATCCCAATCGATGGAAATCCCTAGCTATCCATAATAAATCGATCACAACCTAACCTCCTAGCAATTCTAGCAATTTAGAAATTCATTCAGCACAAATCTAAAATTAAATGCATAAGGTTCATCCCCATGCCCTAGAACAACAAATCTACTCAAGCATAGCAATAACGATATGAGAATCAATAAAAATCATTGCTTGCATACAAAAAGATAGAAAAACAAAGATTCAAATAACAAGAAAAAAATACTTAGCCTTGATGAAGATCTTCAATCCAAATACAAGCTTTTAGATCCAAGAGGGGGCCTAGGGCATGGCCTAACCTCTAAAATAATCACTAAGAAAACATCATGGAACTCCCGCGAAGGACGGCTACAACCCTCTTAAATAGCCCCCAAAAAACCCTAACAAAACTACCCAAAAACCCTCTGAAACCCGCGCCCAAAACTGAATCTGCGCGTAACTTAAATTCTGCGCCAGTCGCGACTCAGCCGAGTGGAAAGCTCACTCAGCCGAGTGGGAATTCCTGTTGAAATTTCAGAAAACAGCACTCTGTCAAAAACTGGCAAAAACTGGTCACTCGGCCGAGTGGGAATCTCACTCGGTCGAGTGGAAATGTCACTCGGTCGAGTCACACTGACATGCGAATTCCAGTACTGCAGCATCGACTTACAGAAATTCTCCAGATTTCATCCGATCTCTGATTGATATGTTCTTGGCGGCGTTGGAACCGTCATGAAGTCTATTATCCATAAAAAATATGAGAAAAATACTTGGACCTCTGGAATGATAGAAAATTTCAAAAGAGTAGAAGGCTATCTGAAAATCTGGGCGCTCGTGTCATCGGCTTCACTCGGCCGAGTGGGATTCTTCACTCAGGCGAGTGGACTTCTCTACTCGGCCGAGTAGGTCTTCTAATGTTCTCCCCAGAATTCTAGAGAGTCGGCTTTGATTTCTTTCAGAAGTCCTGACTCACTCAGGCGAGTGGCGATCTCTACTCGGCCGAGTGGGTGTAACCACTCGGCCAAGTGCGTTGTGGCATAATATCTCTTCGTATCAGTTGTACTCGGCCGAATACGCTTCTTCACTCGACCGAGTGGGCTGTGTTACTCGGTCGAGTGGCCTGTTTCTGGAGTCAACTCTTCTTCTCCTCGCCTCTTCATCGATTCTATCGATTTTCTTCTTCTTCCACTCATCTTCCAGTGTCGTTAGCTCCTCGATAGAGCCATGGGCGACGCTCCGGTACATGTGCAAGTCCTTTAAGCTCATTTTTGCTCCCGATTGCTCTATATTTCCTGAAATCCGACAAGAACAAGAAATAGTGAAAAGTAACGCAATATCGTCGAATACTCGTGGAAATCGCAATATGAGCAATCGAAATGGCGTGAAAACATGCAGAAAAAAGGTGTAAAATATGGACCGATCAAAATCCCCCAAGCTTGCCTCTTACTCGTCCTCGAGGAAGATAAGTAAAGAGACGAACTCGGGACATGAATACAAAGGAAATGAAATGAAAAAGAAAGAAAACGAGGTGGAAGGGGTCGCTAGATTATTCTCTCAGATCTCAAGCCATAAGCTACACATCACGATAACTCAGAAAACACGAATCTCATGCTATAAAGATTTCATATCTTATTTAAACATGGTACTTGCAAGCTTTTAAGAACAAAGGAAGGGACTCCCTAAATTTATGCAATCAACTCATATTCACATCATGAATTTCATAGAATTTAATATACGAATGTTGGCGATGCACTTTTTAATCAAAAGTTATAAATGAAGCATATAAGATACACAACAAACATGCAATAGAGAATAGAATAAGGCTATGGCATTCACATATTTATTTCAAATCATGAAAAATCTCCATATCTAATATATTTTGCAAAGTCGAAGCATTATCGAATATTCCCATTCATGCACGTCTCCACTCTAATGTCATACTCACCCATATGGTCAAATGAATTCACCCCCAAGCTTAGTTTGAGGCGTCGCATCCCAAGGAATATAATAGTGGAAAATGGGATTTTTGCCTTGGATTTCCCAAGTATTTTTGTGGCTCCAATAATGAGATAGAGAAATATATTTTTTTCTTTTGGACTTTGTTTCTCATTTTTCTTCTTGGATTTTTGTATGAGCTATTTGATTTGGATTTTTTGATTTTTGGCTCCTTTTTGGCTTTTTGGACTTTTTGGAGCAACCTTTTTCTTTTGTGGGAATTTTCGGGAAATAGATGCGATATAAGTAGCTTTAGGAGGTGAACTCAAGCGACATGTAGAGAATAAAAAGATATATGTGGAGAAGGAAATGATGTAGCACTCGGTTCACTCTAAGATGTGCACAAACGGTTTAATAAGATAATACATCAACTAAAACTCATATGTAAGCATGGATAATCTCAATCATTTCAATAAATAGTGAAGTCAAGCAGTAAGAGTACAATAATATCAGGCATGCAACAGAGGGTGAGTAAGACAATAGAGCAGATGCTTCCGTTATACAATTGATGCGTGATTCTTGGTGCACTTCCAATAAAAGCATACTAAACACTAATCCATACATTCAGCTTCAATTAATATCATGCATTCATATAGAGGAAGCATCAAGAGAAATAAATTTGCAAGCACATGTGAATAGCAAGACTAGGGAATTCTCTAAGTAGCATGGCATGTAATAATAAGCATCGTGATGGTTGCTAAAGCAATAAGAGATATCATCATAAGGAACACATCTAGCAAAAGGAGGAAAAGAAAATAAAGAAAAAGAAAATAAAAGAGAGGAAAGAAAAGAAAATCAAGCACACAATATGATGCATGAACACACATAAAAGGAAAATAAGATGGAAAAATCAAAAAGATGATGCCAAATTTTTGAAAAATTCTAAAAAAAACCCTAAAAATAAAGTAAAAGTGCAACTAGATGTCATGGAAATGCACTCCCCCAAGCTTAAACTTCACATTGTCCCCAATATGATCATAAAAGGAAAAATATGAGGAACAACGATAAATATGAGGGAGGTGAATGAAAAATGATGAAATGAATGACATGAAACCTAATGCAACTACATGGACATGCAATGATGCATAAGAGCGCTTTCCTCCAAGCTTATACCAAACAATCCTATTCAAATGACTTGATCAAAAATGTCATGGCTTTGCTAAGCTAGATTGAGTCAAACGAATAAGAATGTGAGTATTCACTTGAAAGAAATACTCGATGGGTGGTGAGCAAAAAGGATGTGACACATCAAAATATAAAGAGGGCAATTAATATATATAATGGGTTAGGGGTGTAAAAATTTTTGTTGCCGTCATATGAGGTAATATTTATTTAAGCAAATCTATACGGTCCTCTCGCTGTCGAGAGAATTCGTGTTTATTTAAAGCATAAAAATTTCTACACTACCGGATTGATATCACCTATAGCAAAAGGCGGATCCAGTATCTTTGCCGGTGTAGGCAATTGCTCCAACTGCTCCTTCCGTGGCTCTGCCAGATGCGTGTGTCCACGGACTCTAACGAACTACAGCAATGCATCCTCCAGCATTCCCACAAGGACTCCACCTGTACCCTGCAGAGAATAGGATGCATCAGTTCGCTGCAAAAAAATTCACCCTCGTAATAAAAGTATCCCAAAGAGGATCGTCTATAGAAATATGTGGAATAAATAATGGTGAACGATACTTCCCTGAAAATAATCCAATATCCTCACGTTCCATGATAGCTGTCTTAATGGTGTCTTCTCTATGCTACTCAGGTAAATCTAGATCATATGTGTGGACCTAATCAAGATGCTCCTCATCATCGTCAGACTCATCCTAGCGCACCTCTTGATCATATTCATATGCGTCCATGGGTGCTAACTCCTCGCTCTCCTCCTCGTATACATCCCATTGTACCTTTTGTTCATATATATGTGTATCCTGCAAAAGGCACGATGAGTCGTCAAAATCTGAATCACAAAAAACTTC
>CM061142.1:431858290-431890296 GCA_030789695.1 Scilla litardierei
AGTCTTGTAATGGATTGACGATTCAACTCAAGATAAGTATTTTCCTCTCTTTTTCGCCATTGTTTGTATTGTGTTTATTTTGCTTGATGGTGAAAGTTTATATGTCTTTTGTGTTGTTTGTTTATATGTTATTCACCATTGAGTAGTTTTGATGAACCCTAATACGGGTTAGGGTAGGATTGATGCTTGGAAATTTACATTTGGCTTGGTTGCATGGCATGTGTTCGATGAAATGTGCCAATGGGGATTTCTAGCAATCTGAGTCCAATTCGTACGGCAACACACTAGATGTGTTGGGGATTGGGGTCCGGGTGCTTGTCCTGTCAAGACCCGCTTAGATGTATTGCTAGAAATCACATTTGACCTATTTGGCCATTAGGGTTATGCGGGGGTGTTTCATTGTCATTGGCGGGAGAAAGACCGCCTCTGACCGTCGGGCCAAGGGGGAATAAACTTGGCGGTTGACTCCCTAGCCATAGCTCACGTCCCGAGCGTTGACATCGAGTCCTCGCGCACGGGATCGGCTTGGACGAAGTGTTGGGAGATATCATTGTGGCCTTAATGCTCCCGGTTGCGGAAGGTGTTAATGGACATGGGAATGCCCACCGTCCGGAACCGGGTAGGCCTAGCGTGCTTGGCACCGACCGGAATATCGGGCCATGGACGCTAGGTACCACCTTTTGGGGCAATGTCTCACCCTAGATCAAGTCAAATGCCAAGTGTCATGAGTGCTCTAGCCCGTGTTAGCGGGGATTCATTTCGTGTCTTTTTCATTTCTTTCTTTCATTTCTACACTTCCCCCATATCATCCACGTAGCTAGCACACAACCTAGGCGAGGCTAGTAGCCACTCAAGCCATCCACCTCCATGTGTTCGATAAACCCGCACCCTACACTAACCGTGCACTTGCGGTAAAACAACACCGCGCCCATACCGTAAACGGGGCGCCGGTCAAGTTTTTGGCGCCGTTGCCGGGGAGGCGTTCGGTTTGATATTAGCTTAGCTTGGGTTCGTTAGACTACGCATAAAAACAAAAAAAATAAAAAATTTTTGAAAAAATATATTCAATAATCAAGAAATTTTTCCCCCACCATTATATTATCTTTTTGTTATTTTCTTGTGCTATTGACGCTCCTCTCTAGTTTTCTTATTTTTGTTGTCCAGGTATCTTTGATATTACCATGTGGAGATCAAATTTCAATGCTCAGATGGGAGGATACGATCCTTATCCAGTTGTGGTTTGTGAGACTTGTGGGATGGCGGGGCACGTGTATTATGATTGCCCATATACGCTTGAGAGCCTCCCCCTACACCAAGGCCATACATTTTCCCACAACCATTGCCTAAACACCTCCCGCCCATTTCCTCAACCTTATATCCCTCCACCAACACAAGAAGAATCAAGCCTCGTGTCTCTCCTTGAAAGTGCCATGTTTAACCAAGGCCAAATGTTACAAAACTTGATGGTACCAATCACCGAGCCTACACCGAGGAGAGAGGATGAAGGAGAGGATATACCCACTTTCATGGTTGAGACCACCATCTCATCGACCACCATAGACACATCTCATACCGATGCCCCAATTTTCCCACACTACCACTTGGATGACGAATCATTTTTTGATGATGATAGTGAGGATGGGGAGATTTCTCTAGGATCTGTGGGAGAGACTTGTCATCTTTATTTGGATACCCCATATGAGTCCTATGAGAGCACCGAGGAGACCACAGAGCTTATGCATACCAGCGAGGAGGATGTGCGTGAGGACGACGACACCACGACCACATACGAGGGGTCCGCTCCACATCCACCTCCACAGCCATCTCTGTCACAGCTTCCTCCTTGGTCGGTGGTCAACCATGAGGATGTCATTCAGGACATCGAGCAGATGGAGAAGCATGAGCATATCGTCGAGGAGGATGTGCATGAGGGCTTGGATACGATCGTCCACTTCATGGAGCCCGAGCCACATCTACCTCTACCGTCACGCTCCACTTCTTCTGCGGCTGAGCATCTACTTGAGCATATTGCCCCTATTCAAGGAGATATTCATACTCACTCTCACTCCACATTTGAGTCTCGCTTTTCACGTCCTATTTCTTTAGACTCATATATTTTTGACACGCCATATCTCTCGCAGGACACAGGATCGACTTCCCTTGAGGTATGCTGCGGTGTGTCACCGCCTGGAGAGCAACTTCACATGGAGAGCGGGGATTTGATCGTCGCTAGCACAGAGGATAACATACCATTTCCAGGGAGTGTTCGCCACATTTCATATATTTTACCATCATTTACCGGCGACTATCTCTGGGATACATTTATTTTGGGAAATAATTTCTTGCCATGGACTAATGCACCTCGTCCTTTGCAGGTCACAGGTGGACACCTACTAAGGATGCTTGGAGGTGCATTGCTTGGGTCCATTGGCACACGTGGCACGTCGCTTCTGGCGGAGCCACAGAAGGAGCAGTTAGAGCAGCTACCTGCCCCACTTCAGATCTTAGATCCGCATATGCTCAGGTGTATCCTAATCCAGTAGTGTACAAATTTACCGTTTTCTAGTTTAGATTTGAATAATCTCGTCTCCTCTCATTAGCAAGGGGAGAGTATCTAGGATTTGCTTTTGCATCTTAATAACCCTTCATGTTGTGCCCTTCTATCATTTCACCCTTTTCCTCTTCCGAGGAGAATGAGTACACTGTCTCTCCTGCATTTTGATTTCTTTCTTTTCCGATTTTCCCCCTAGCATATCTCTACATCCCCATTGATCATATCATTTTGCTAGCATTGTCATGTTCAGCTAGGGGGAAATCGACTTTTGTGTGCATGTTTTTGCGTGTCGTTGTTGTGTGTCTGTGTCTATAAGTTCTTTTGTCGTGTTTTATATCTTTTATTTGAGTGTTTCTTTTTCTTTTTTTAGTTTCGCTCATGTGTTTTTCGTGTTTTTCTTTTTTTGTGTCGGTGCGTTGCTCCCCCCCATTTTCATTGCCCTCTCGTATTCACTACTATTGCATTGAGGACAATGCAAGTTTTAGCTTGGGGGAGTCGCACTTCGTGCATCATTTGTCTCTTTTTCTTCATTATTTCAGTCGTTTTTCTCCGTGTTTTTCTTTTTTTCTTTTTATTTTCTTCTTTTTATCTCTTTCTCCTAGAGATGAACCCTATGATGAATTGCCACAAAAATCACACGCGCACCTTGCACAGCTTCGATAATCACATTCACTAACCCTAGGATATCGAGTCCTCTTGCATTTCATGCATCGCGGGTCCTCTTAGCTTTTTGTGAGTCGTGCGTCGTGCCTAGCTGTTTGGTGTGCTTCTACCTTGTGATTATGTTTTATATACATATCCTTGGTTGACCCCTAGATTATCATGCTTCAATTTGAATATGCGGTATTTGCTTCTACTATCTGCTTCTATATGCATGCTATATTTATATCGTATATTTCAATTCGCATGTGTCGGGATTCCACAAACAAGGACTAGGATAACTCATTTAGCCTATGCTCTGATTAGCGAGAAATATCTCCTTTGTCCAAGTGTTTAGGATCCGATTTCATTTTTATTTTACTTGGTGCAAATCCCCTCGTCATGTACTGTTCTCCCACTTGGGAGAGTACACATGTAAATATCCCAATTCCCAAAAATCCAAAAAAAAGGAGAAAAGAAAAGAAAAACCCAAAAAGATGAGAAATGAAAAGAAAAAAAAATACAAATACCCAAAACCCAAAAAAAAAAAATTCCAGTGTGAATATTTTCCTACTTGCCGTGAATAAGGGGAAGGCGAGAATTTGCACCGAGTGTTCTACTCCACATCTTCTCAACCTCCATCGTTTTCGAAAACACTTGGCATAGGGACCTTCTAGCGATTACCTAGGCTATAGTGTGGTGATTTCCTAGTCCCTAGCTGTGGAGTCCCCGATGCATGATACGCTTCTATTCTTATACTCTTCTCATGCATGCTTGAGCTAATATTCACCGCAATTTCAAATTGAATCGATATTTGGGTCTTTCTTTGGGTATGTGTATATGGAGCTTTATTGCACATCGTAGATAGTGACACCATCTGCTAGCACACGACCACACTCACTCGCGCTTCACTGCGTGGGCCCACGACACTTGTTTGGACTCACATTTCTTGGTTTAGTGTTGTGTTTTGTCGTATGCTTGCTTCGTGTGGCGTGTTTGATTTTGTTGGCCCTTACGGGCAATCTAGGATTTAGAGTTTTCTTTTTCTCTCTTTCTCTCTATTTTTCCCCTCCGAGCTCCTACTCTCACTCGTCTTCCTCGAGGACGAGGAAGAGTTCAGCTTGGGGGATTTTGACGTGCGTTTATATTTCATATATTCACGCACGTTTTCTTTTGTGTTTCTCCGTGTTTTCCGCCGTCTTTTATTCGTTTTCTCGTATTTTCTCGTTTTCTTTCACTTTTCTTTGTTTCTCCATGTTTGCAGGAGATTGGCCACGTAGGGGACGTTTAACGACGATATCTCAAGTCCCCGGGGCAACGGGAGGAGTCACGCATGATCCAGGGGGTCAAACGTCAAAGAATACATCTTTCAGCTCCTCACCCGATCGGTTGGCCATCTCCAACCGATCGGGTGATGCACGCGTGCACCACCCGGTCTCAGCCGGAGCCCAAGTAGAAGTCGCCCGACCGGTTCACCGGTCGGTTCAACGGGGGCCAACTCTCTGTCTTTTCGAGCCAATTGCCAACCGATCGGGTGACTCTCACCCGATCGGTTCATCTGTAGCTGATTCTGAGGAGCCAAGACACGGGCATCCAACCGACCTCGTCACCCGATGGCGCCATGATCCAACCGGTCACCCCAAGAACTCAACCGACCGGTTCATCTGACCGGGTGAAGCTCCGCCGTTTTCTGTTTATTATTTGTAACAGATCACCCGATCGGTTGACTTGTCAACCGATCGGGTGGCGTTTTTCCTGCGGGTTTGGACCCGAACCATTAGGGTTTCGAAGTGGGGCTATAAATACACGAGGCTGGCCGACTTGAGGGGGATTCTCCTGGAGTTTTTAGGGCTTTTTGCCCCCCTTCTCTTGTGATTTCTAGGTTAGATTAGATTAGGTCTTTTGTTCAATAAGTCTTGTAATGGATTGACGATTCAACTCAAGATAAGTATTTTCCTCTCTTTTTCGCCATTGTTTGTATTGTGTTTATTTTGCTTGATGGTGAAAGTTTATATGTCTTTTGTGTTGTTTGTTTATATGTTATTCACCATTGAGTAGTTTTGATGAACCCTAATACGGGTTAGGGTAGGATTGATGCTTGGAAATTTACATTTGGCTTGTTTGCATGGCATGTGTTCGATGAAATGTGCCAATGGGGATTTCTAGCAATCTGAGTCCAATTCATACGGCAACACACTAGATGTGTTGGGGATTGGGGTCCGGGTGCTTGTCCTGTCAAGACCCGCTTAGATGTATTGCTAGAAATCACATTTGACCTATTTGGTCATTATGGTTATGCGGGGGTGTTTCATTTTCATTGGCGGGAGAAAGACCGCCTCTGACCATCGGGCCAAGGGGGAATAAACTTGGCGGTTGACTCCCTAGCCATAGCTCACGCTCCGAGCGTTGACATCGAGTCCTCGCGCACGGGAGCGGCTTGGACGAAGTGTTGGGAGATATCATTGTGGCCTTAATGCTCCCGGTTGCGGAAGGTGTTAATGGACATGGGAATGCCCACCGTCTGGAACCGGGTAGGCCTAGCGTGCTTGGCACCGACCGGAATATCGGGCCATGGACGCTAGGTACCACCTTTTGGGGCAATGTCTCACCCTAGATCAAGTCAAATGCCAAGTGTCATGAGTGCTCTAGCCCGTGTTAGCGGGGATTCATTTCGTGTCCTTTTCATTTCTTTCTTTCATTTCTTCACTTCCCCCATATCATCGACGTAGCTAGCACACAACCTAGGCGAGGCTAGTAGCCACTCAAGCCATCCACCTCCCTGTGTTCGATAAACCCGCACCCTACACTAACCGTGCACTTGCGGTAAAACGACACAGCGCCCATACCGTAAACGGGGCGCCGGTCACCTGCAGAGACCGAGTTCGGGGACACTGGTGACTAGTCCTAGGCTCATCTGGAGTCTTTTAGTTGTCACTTCTTTTAGTAGTTGCGGTTAGTTTCCGGTGCGTAGCACCTGACTTTCTTTACTTTTTTTCGGCCATGTTTTAGGCCTATTTGTTCAGACTTGTATTTTTGTGACTTTCTGCAATGTTGAAATAATTTACTGGATGTTTTGTTGGTGGATGTTCCTAATCTGTTTATTATTTTTATTATTGTTGTTTCGTCGCAATGCAAAGGACCTGCTATCATTGAAATTTTTATAGACGTGTATCAGACTGCAGCTTCACAGCTCCACGTCTGAGCGGACCTCCTCAAGTCTTGTCTCCCATATTAGGGAAGCAGGGCGTGGTGGCCCATGCAAGTCCACTTTGCATCTGTGAAATATCGGAACAACAATAATGATAGACAACATCCAATTAATTATTCATAACATTTAAGTTATGATTAAGTCTAATCTTTACGTTTTCTTGTCTTAGATGGCTGGGAGACGCGTTACCCGAGCTGTAGTTAGACCCGCATTGAAGTCTAGTCCGTCTGCACAATTTAAGAGGCCAGGTGGGCTTAGCCGGAAAACGTGCCATTTTTGTAGCAAGGCTGGTCACGAGAAGGCGCAGTGCAGGAGATTCTTGGGTCGGTGCTTGACTTGGGGCGACACTTCACACACTTCAAAGGATTGCCCGCTTACTAGTCGACAGCAGCGAGCACCAGTGGCTGGGCCTAGTCGGAAAGTGTGCAATCATTGTGGCAAGACTGGTCATGTGAAGGAACAGTGCAGGTGGAAGCTGGGCCAGTGCTTGATATGTGGCGACGCAGCACATACCTTGAAGGACTGTCCGAGAGCTAAGCATCCGGGGAAAGCGCCAGTCGGAGTTCAATTACGGAAAGCACCAGTAGTTGTTGGACGTGGAGCACCTCTTCTACCCTAGAAGTAGGCATTTCGACAGGCTGTTCAGCCTAGGAGACAAGCTCGCATGATGACTACAGTAGAGGTTGAGGCTGAGGACGGAATTATTGCAGGTAATCCTCAGACTAACATTTACTTTTCATTAGTTGAACTCGCATGTTAGACTAGATCTTGGTTGCTAGAATAGGTTTTGATTGGAAGACTTAGATAGACGTTCAGTTTTATAGACATACACCTTCGTTAAGATTTAGTCGTACTTGTCTTAGGATGCCCTGGTAGCCTCTCACCCAGCTCTGACCATGTTGGATTCCTAGAGTTTTTCCTTTGGTCGCTGTTTGATGTCCATCAATTTCGGGCCCAGCAGAACGTGATCTTGTTTCACTTAGGACCTTTCCCTGAGGTCTCTAATATATTCTAGCTCATTAGAAAGTCTTAGTGTTAAGTTCCGCCTAATCTTTAGTCGGCCCGGAAATTAGAGCCCCGGTTTCTATCATTCTCCTAATCCTCACACCATGAGTTAATGACCATAGAATTCTAAAGTAGCAGTTTCACTAAATTATTTCCCATTTATATTTACGTTTTATTTGATTCACTTCCTTCCTTTTGAATCATGTGACTCTCCATGACGTTCATTATCAATTGTTAAAATCTTCTCTATTACTATCCTGACCATTCGAGAAATATTTCCAATATCGTCTGTTTGAAATTTCTCTCCCGGTTTAAAATTGTTTGAAAACATTTAGCATGCATTAAGACTCCCTACATTCTCTGAATTTCGAAATTTTTAGCTAAAATCTTTAAAAATTACTATCGCGTAATCATTTCCTGACATAGACCTTTCGTACTCCGGCTTTAAAACTTTATTACCATTTTAGATAATTTAATAGTAATCATTTACTAAGTTTATTATTATCTTCCCATTCATCATACATACTTTTTAGAATATATTTTCTAAGCTAAATAGGACTTTAATATTTTTATACATCAGATCTATATTCATCGTGCTCATATTTCAAATTTTATATAAACCTATTTTTATTTACAACACGATCACTGCCTCACCCTACTCGTTATTTCCTTGTCTGACACTTTTTCTGTGTTTTAATTTTGTTTACCATTGGCTCGCTGTTTCTACATTTTTTAAGTGTGTGTGTGTGTGTGTCTATATATATATATATATATATATATATATATATATATATATATATATATATATATATATATATATATATATATATATATATATATATGGGTAAAATGCGCCTGAGCTCGTGCTCAGATGGGATTCCTGCGCTCGACCCCTCCTGACCGTCCGATCCGATCAGCGATCATGGTAATATCTGACCTTTTTGTGCAATTACCAAAACGCCCTTTAAGCTCTTTTTAACGCGCCTCTGTACTAAATTACCTTTAACCCCTTTTGTACTAAAATACAATCGCCACCAATTCTTTTGCTCACTCCCGCGCAAAACGCAGAAGCTGGAGCAATCGCCACCAATTCTTTTGCTCACTCCCGCGCAAAACGCAGAAGCTGGAGCAATCGCCACCAATTCTTTTGCTCACTCCCGCGCAAAACGCAGAAGCTGGAGCAATCGCCACCAATTCTTTTGCTCACTCCCGCGCAAAACGCAGAAGCTGGAGCAATCGCCACCAATTCTTTTGCTCACTCCCGCGCAAAACGCAGAAGCTGGAGCAATCGCCACCAATTCTTTTGCTCACTCCCGCGCAAAACACAGAATCTGGAGTAGATCCCCAGGTTTACACAAGGTCTTCGATTTCAACAGCCCACGCCTAAGATCGCCCCCAAATCCAGGCCATCACACTCTCGTTGATTCCCCTGTTACTCTCCTCCATCGAGGTAAGGATCGTCATCCCTAATTTGTTGGACATCTCATATTGCTCAACGCAAACAACGGGATAAATTTTTGAAGGGTTTTGCGCGGGGAGTAATTTCCAACCTTTGGACGATTTGCCTGGAAATTCCTCTCCGCGCACAACGGACTAAATTTTTGTCCCGTTTTGTGCGGTGAGTAATTTCCAAACTAGCGAAGTGTTGCGATGGAAATTACTATCCGCGCACAACCCTTCAAACATCGCACCCGTTGTGCGCGTTGAGCAATATGAGATGTCCATCAAAACTTGCCGAAGCAGCTCATATAGCACAACAACATGGAGCGAATGGCGTACATAATAGTGCCCATCGCGCAAAACGGTTGATATGTTTGATTTTTTGATGGATTTGATCCGGTCATCAAATATGATGGTAACAATTAGATCAGATTGAAAAAGAATAGATATAATACGCCAGGTTTTAACATGATTAGTAATAGTAGTGTGGTTTCAACTAACATGCTGATGATGATCGACTGATACTTGGATAGACATGTATAGCAGTCATGCTGCGGCAATATTACTGATATTTTTACTTGTTTCTAATGTAGAAAATGAAAATCGAAGAGACTGAACCCTATGTGCATGATCAGGAGATGCCAAATGAGATTGAAGCTGAAAATGACAGTGCAAACAGCGTATATCAAGAGGATAGGCATAGTGATAGTGAAAAAGGCAGCCCACATGTTGGAATGACATTTCAAACAGAAGAAGATGCGTATCAATTTTATAATACATATGCAGCAATGAAAGGTTTTGCAACCCGAAAGGGATCTACGGGAAAGGGAAAAGATGGCAATACCACGAGGAGGAAGTATACGTGCAACAAAGAAGGGTACAAAAGCTTAAAAGATAAGAGGGAGATAGGGAGGGACGTTAATCGAAGGAAAAACGAGAGAGAAGGCTGTATGGCTCGAATGACAGTTCATAAAATCACCGGAGGAGTATGGCGGATAAATTCCTTTAATGATGATCATAATCATGAGTTGATAAAAAGCCTAGCGAAGATCCAGATGCTACGGTCACATAAAAGATCGCAGATGGACGGAACATGTAGGAATTTAGTTGATCAGATGTGTGGCTGTGGAGTAGGACCTGCAAAGATTGCAAGGATTCTAAATGCCACGAGTAGTAGTAATGTCAATATTACTACGCAACAATGCATTGATCATGGGAGAGTAGAAAGAAAGAACAACATTGGGAAGGAATGCATTAGAGTAATAGAACAATTTATTAAAAGGCAAGCTACAGACTCTCAGTTCTATTATGCTATTGAACATGATGAAGAGAATGTATGCAGGAGTATATTTTGGGCTGATGGAAGGGCGAGGACATCATACAGCCAGTTTGGAGATGTTGTTGTATTTGATGTCACTTATAAGACAAATAGATTCATGTTGCCTTTTGCACCTTTTACAGGTGTCAATCATCATAAACAGTCTATTTTATTTGGATGTGCTCTTCTTGCTGATGAGAAGGAAGAAACCTTTGTTTGGTTATTCGGACAGTGGTTAACATGTATGTGGGATAAAGCACCAGGAGCTATCATCACCGATCAAGACCCGGCAATATGCAATGCAATCAAAAGAGTTTTTCCAAATACAAAACACAGGTATTGCATATGGCATATCAGTCTGCACGAAGATGAGCATCTACGTTCATTGCGGTCTTCTTATAACCCTGAATTTGAAGAAGACTATGCAAACTGGTGTAAGAACAGTCAAAATGTTGAAGAAGCTGAGAATTGTTGGTGCATCTTAATGGAGAAGTACCAAACGGAATTTCAGGAGCCATTGACAGAAAAACAAAAAAATGAAATGAAAGCCTGGAAGTGGTTGCATACGATGCATGAGAAAGCACAGCATTGGATTAAGGCGTACCTACTGGATACTTTCTTTGCGGGTATGAATGTTAATACGATAGAGATTGGTGTAAAAATATATGATCAAAATAAACTCAGCACATGGTATTCATTTCTTGTTTTGTGTGTAGGCATGGCGTCCAGCCAAAGGAGTGAAAGCATGAACGCGTATTTTGATGGATACGTAAACTGTATGACTCCATTATACGAGTTCATTGATCAATATGATAAAGCCGTAAAATTTCAGCGAGACAAAGAGGAGAGAGAAGATACTTTTTGTATGCGGAACAAACCAGAATTTAGCGGCATGCATGAGTTAGAGGTTCATGCCGCAAAGGTATATACTAGAAACATATTTTCCATTTTTCAAAATCGTTTCAAAAATACTTTATACTGTCGGCACGAAAGGGTGAGCACGGATGGGGACACGAGCACGTATAGAGTAACTATGCGGATTGATGGAAAGAGCTACGTGCATAATGTTCAATGCAATATATCTAAGGGAATGTTCAGGTGTACGTGTGCAAGGGCGGTGACTGAAGGTTTGCTATGCACGCGAATTTTATATATGATGAAGCAAAAGTATGATATGCAAGCCATCCCTGAGAGATATATTTTACCTAGGTGGACTCTAAATGCAAGACATAGCATCATGAGTCTTGGGGCCTCGTCGACTAGCACAGTACACGGAGTGCGTCTAACTCAAATTACTCCACTTCAAGCCTGGAGACTTCGTTCATCATTCGATAAAGTCGTGGAGGCGGTAACAAGAGATCCCCTTCTGTTTGATGTCGTCTTTGGGTGGGCAAACAGTTTTTTGGACCAACATAATATGACTAATAAAGCGCAAACTGCTTCTGAAGAGCCAAGATCACAGGTGGGGTCCAGTGCACCTATCAAACAAGAAGTGGGAGTAAATGATGTCATTATGCATGATCCTGCAAAAGCTAGAACTAAAGGCCGACCACGAGTGGCGTCAAGGATTCCGTCTGGAATACAAGTCTCACAAGAACAAAGTCAAACAAGAACAAGGACATGCAGTGTTTGTGCAGAAAAGGGTCATGACATGAGAACTTGTCGTATGAGCACAGCTGGTAGAAATAAGGTATATATGGGCACAGCTGGTTACTATTTTATATACTAGTATAAATTATTGTAACATCATTGCTCCATAATCTCTGTAGGAAAAATCTTCGCCCGATGACTTAACAAGGCTGTGATATGAAGGATGACATTTTTGTATCCTAAAGGCAACAATTTTGTATCAGCTTGGAAGAAATATACTACATGCATCTGTCACGGACATATCAGTGTAAATGGGTTGTAAGTAAACTGGTTCTCTTTAAAAATGGTCATCGGAAAACGGCAGCCTCCTATATTTTTAGTCCAAAATGCAGCCATCGTGGAGTTGAATTAAGAGGGCTGGGGGTCCAAATTGAACATTAAAACAGTAAGTCTTGGTTATAAGCCTATGAGGATGATGCCTATCATTCGAGACCTATATCCGATGCTGCGGATCTCATATCTTATAATTTCTCTGTGCTGCAGAACCTGACAAATGTCAAGAAAATTAATGGGATTAAGGAGTAAGAAGCAGAAGCAGTAGAGCTGAAGAGAATGAAGATTCAAGAGAATGAGGCATGTAGCTGTCCGCGATGAGTAATGGTGGGTAATTGTATACAGTTTAGCTCCGCGCGCACAACGTTTACAACTTTTACCAGTTGTGCGCGCTGATCAAAACTTGGTAATTTTACAGGCTTCCTAATAAGCGCACACAACGTTCAATAATGTTACGGATGTGCGCGCTGAGTAATATGGGTAATTGTAAGCAGTTAAGCCCCACGCGCACAACGGTTCATAACTTTGACGGTTATGATCGATGAGTAAATGTTGGTAATCGTAGACAGTTGTGCTCAGCTCGCACAACGTTGAATGCTGTTGCCGTTGGTGCGAGCTGAGTAATTGTGGGTACTTCAAGTTAGCATCACGCAATTTTGTAATGTGATGCAATTGCACCAAATTTAATGACATTGTATTAAGATCTGTATTCCAACATGCTACAACATTTATGCATTCAAATGTACATAACACAACAAAGTAGAAACTACATCTAAACATTTTGCAACATCACAGTTTTTGCCCGACTAAGCAATTAAAGCACTAGACTATACTAGGGATACAGGGATTCCCACCATGAAAAAAATTTAAAGTTTGTTGCCATTTATGAGCTGCTCCAGCAGCTGCATCAGCGTCACTTGCTTCATTGTATCTTGGCCATCCGTCCCCCTGTCTGCGTTGAAGAAGAATCAGTGATGAAAAAATAACAAAGCATAATTAAGTAAAAATATTGTACGGGTAGACTTAGAATAAGATAGAACATTTATTATCATCGAGCAGTGATGTCTGCAACGAAGTATCAAGGAGCATATACAAGCAGTGAAGAAATGGGTGTGCATGGAAGGTGATAGCTTCAATGACGACAAACAGAACATATGAAGGAGCAAAGAACATCTTCGAATCAATATATATGTGATGTATTCAATTTCTGCATCACGTCACTAGACGCTAGTATATTGTCCATCTTTGAGTGTTGAGGACGCAGCAGTGATGAAGGAAAAAATAGAATGTCGTAGATAAAATATCATATAACTAGAATAAGATACAATAAGATAGAATAATATCATCAAGAAGTGTAGTGGTTGACGAGGGCTTGTGGGAAGGGAAGCCATTTATAGACGACTTTGGATGCCATTGGATGAGGATGAGACTACAGTAGAGTTACTGGGAGGCAACACAAGAGACCCCGTGAGTCTACAGCAAATTGCTTGTGATTATACAGAAGAATGCCTGTGAATCTACAGCAGATTGAGTTCCCAATAATGTATGACCGTGGTGGTGCACGTTGAGCAAACAAAATAGCTCAACGCGCACAACCGGCAAGAATATGGCCGTTTTGCGCGGAGAGCAAATAATTTTGGAAGATGTGCGCGATGAATAAAATCTTATGTACATTCACGATCACTGCTTTGTAGCCTCACGGGGTTTCTTCTGTAGACTCATCCTCATCCAAGGGCAGTCTAATTCGTCTATAAAATGGCTTTCCAACGCACTCTTCAATCTCTACACTTCGAGTGATGGTTATCAGTCATGAGGAAGGAGTAATGCTACACTCGACTGTAGGCTCATCCTCATCCAAGGGCAGTCCAATTCGTCTATAAATGGCTTCCATGCCCACAAATTATATTCAACCACACAGCTTCGAGTGCTGTGAAAGGCATGAGAAAGAAGTAACCTTGCTCAAATATTACTCTGACCATATAAAGCTAACCCTTCCCAAACAACCAGAGACCATAGCTTAAACAAACCATCACCGGTTTGCTGCAGCAGTGAAGATGGCCACCCAAACGAGGTTGAAGCTTTTCATAGACAAGGGGATAAAGAGAGTGTTGTTCGCGGAAGCGGGCAAAGAGTTTGTCAATTTCCTCTTCAGCCTTTTGGCCATGCCTGTGGGCTCAGTCATCAAGCTCATCACCAAAGAAAAAGTGGCAGTGGTATGAAAAGCATTTATGTAATGAAGCCCATCATTAAATGTGCTGAAAACTGAATCTCTTGAAAGCTGTATCTATGAAAAATGATGTATCTGGTATTTTAGTTCAAAATGCAGCTAGTGTGGCTTTGAATTCCTAGGTCTGCGGGTACAAACTAAAACTTAATACCCAAAGTTTTAATTATGAGAGTATGAGGATGATGCCTATCATTCGAGAAATCTATATGCTGCTGTCGATCTCATATCTTATAATTTATCTGTTACAGCAGGTCACACCAATTATCAAGAAATCATTCTAGAAATTGTTTCCATTGATCAAAAATAACTCCAAGTACAACGAACAAAAAGGAGAAACAAAAAAGGGTTCGATCCACCTATGATGCAGGAGCTCGAGAAGAGGCGTCCCCAGGCGATTCGTCTTCTCCCGAACCAGTAGGGTGACCAGGGACAACCGGAGGTCGGGGAAGCATTCTTCGGACCCGCGCCTCGAACGCTGCCAAACCATCCCGGAAGGACTTCTCGATGTGAGCAGCAAAAATGGCCGAGAACTCCCGGAATCCCTCACGGATAGACTCCACGATCTTCGGAGCCAGGACATCCCCATAGTCCCTCTGGACCTCAGCTACGATCCGACCATGGGCCACTTCCCGCAGGTCGCCTATATCGGCCCAAAGAGCGCCTTTCGCCTTTCTATGCTCCTCCCGGGCGAGGGACAGTGCATCCTCAGCATACTTGGCCGAACTCTTGGCGACAGCCAGAGCCTCCGTCAAACATCCCACCTCCGAGGTGAGCTCTGCAACTCTCAGTTTGAACTGGTGGGCCTCCTTGGCTGATTGGTCAGCCGCCTCAGCCCTCAGGCGCTCCTGCGCCAAGGCCGCCTCAAGACCATCTACAGCAACCGGGTAAACCTGCAAGACTGCAGGGATGAATGTCGCCATCAACAAAACAGTCGTTGAAGAAAAAAGGGTCCGACATGCTGGATATGCCATACCAGAGAGTCTGCCAGTTTCAACCTGAAGGAGCGGTCACTCGGAAGGACAGCTGGACTACTCTCACTCCTCTTCTTCTTCCTCTCGGGACCTTCAGACCACGAGTGAGAGCGTCTCTTCTTCTCCTCATTCTCGGTTAACACACGGGAACCCTGCTCGACGGCCGCCACGTCCCCCTCTCCGAGGTCGAGACCGGAGGGCGAATCAATCTGATTCGCCACGAAGGGCGAAGGTTCGGCCGTGCCCAAGGGCGGATGGTGAGGAACGTTAGGAACGTCTTCTCTGAAATCCCGACCCACCATCTGAGCAAAAAAGATGAAAATCAGGGTAACGAGCAACGGGTAAAGCAGAATTTAAAAGGAGAAAGGCTTTATACTGAAGGTCCCTTCGAATCCAAGCCGTCAGTAAGGGACACGTGTCAAAGTCTCACAGAGGCGGCACTTCAAATACCACTCCCCATGGGCGGGAGAATTCGTTCGACTGGCCTTCATTCAATGCGACACGGTCCCCGGGTTATCCGATAAGTACGAATCCTTATCATGTATTCCCGAAAAGACGAGTGTTTTTACGTAGAAAGAAATAAAAGAAGAGAGCAGAAAGAACACTGCAGGTAGTTCGCACTTGCAGGGAAGTACAAGTAAAACTCCAACACAGATAAAAAGACTGAGAAAATAACACAATATTCCATTTTAATGATACATTGATACATCTTATACATACACCAACATCTTCATATTCACAACTCACTCGAAAAAAGATGGGCAAAAGTACAAGTCTCTCATCATACATCAAATCGTAACACTAACACCCTTAGATGAGGACTACATGCATAAAATGTATTATTTGACACTTTGAATTGATTGTTTTTGTATCTCAATGATTGAATGCACCTCAGTCTTGCATTACACTCTGCATGTTGCATGTGTCGATCCATTGTTGTACACCTTGCCTGTTGCACGTGCACGCTTTCACATGTTCATGACATATGACATATGACATACACTCTGTCGATCAATTGTTGTACACCTTGTCTTGCACCTTGCCTGTTACTGCCTTTACTACAGTAGATGTATATGACATACACTCTGCCTGCTGACATGCACCATTTCCAAACTTTATGTAAGGACTAGTTGTGACATGGAATTTCTTAACAATTATGCAACGGTGATACGAATAATAAATTTACCCTTTCACATGTAAACGTGGATGGGAAAAAAAATGGTTGTGTGCTGTGTGCAATTGTGAGTTTTGAGTGGGCGTGTGCGGAGAGCAATTATAGGGTTTGAGTCGTTTTGTGCGATGAGCAATAACCCCATCCCTTTGTGCGATGCGCCGTACACGGGTTCAACATTGGCCCCCGTGATTCGTTCTCGATTATAAACGCGGATCGAGGCCGACTGATAGGTAATTTCCTTTAATAGGGCACGGCAGTCGAAGCATCGAATTTGGATTAAGGCCGCCAAAACCTTTCGCCTATCTCAACCGTTGTTTTTGCCAAACTTCCGACACGTTTCGCTCATCTTGTCCGTTCGTTCGCGTAATAAAAGAAATTGGAGGTGAGGCCAATGGCTTTAGCGCTCCGAGGAAATCTGATCATCTTATTATTTCTTCCAGAAACAAAAATGGCGGGAGGAGCATACAGAGAGTTTACTTCAGAGATGGAGCGGGCCAATGAAGAAGGCCGTAAGAGGAAGAGGGCAGAGGAGGAAGAGGAGGAAGAGGAGGAATGGGAGGAATGGGAGGAATCGGAGGAAACCAGGAACCGCATGCTGGAGTTGGGGGAGGCTGGATGCTCCTCAAGTCAAGCTGCGCGGTCTTTGAAGGCGGCTCCTTCTGATCCTCGAGATGGGGGCGCATCGTCCTCCAGCACGCCACACGACGGGTGGCCATACGAGGACATTGATCCTCCGGTCCCTTCCGTCGGCCCCATACCTCCAGAGTTCGGCCACCTTCTGCAGTCGAACCGCATTGGGTCTGACCATCATGGGGAGATTCACGGTGAGACCTATCGGCCACCGTACGTCGTGGGGACGGCCGAGTCGGCCCTCCTGGACTTTGGGACGGGGGCTCGTCTGGCGGAGAATATCACTCTGCCAAGGGATGTCGATTTCCTGAATGGGGTCGACCTTGAGACGATGGCCAACTGCTTCGTTCGCAGTGGCCTTCAGGTTCGTTGCCAATGTGCATTCCGAATTTTGCTTCCCCTTCTGGTTTTGCTGATTGTCGCCATCTGCAGGTGACCATTTTCGGGGCAGGTCTGCGCCGCAGGGCCCGCGAACTGATCGAGGGGCAGCGCCGGGTGGCGGATGCCGAGAACGAGGCTTCTGAGCTCAGAGCTCAGGTGAAGAAGCTGGAGGAAGATTTGGGGAAGATAATGGCAGGCAAGGGCTAGTCGGATTGGGCGGCCTCGGACGCGAAATCCAGCCTCGCCGCCTTGTCAAGCGCCAAGAAGCAGTTGGAAGATCAGTGGGGTAGAGAGCGTTCTCAACTCCGAGCTGATCTTGAGGCATCGAGGAAGGAGGTTGCTGCCCTTCAGGCCAAGCTTCTCGAGAAGGAGCAAGAGGTCGACGCTTTCAAATCTCGGGTCACCGCCAAGATGGAAAGGGTGGGGAGAGCGATAAAGGACCTCTTTACAGCCGACGGTGCGTCGTCTTCCTAAATTTTGGGAATCGTTACTTTTGTAAGACTGCTGCTCGCGAGCGAGTCATATGTAATTTTTTTTTTATTTTTTTTATTTTGGTACTTAAGTCATATGTAATTTTTTCAGAATTTAATGAAGGGGATTTTTGCAACAGACGCCGAGTGAGAGCGTTTAATTCCTCCCCCTGATTCCAGGTCGACACCCAGGAACCCTGTTGGACGGCCGACACGGCCCCGTCACCGAGGACGATACTGGCGGGAGAATGACCTTCCGTATATGATCGCGATGAGTAATTGTGTGTAATGTGTAATTGTATACAGTTTAGCTCCGAGCGCACAACGGATTATTAAATATCACCGTTGTGCGCGACGAGCAAAACTCGGTAATTGTAGAAAGCGTTGCTTAGCGCGAACAACTTTCATTTCTGTTGCAAGTTGTGCACGCTGAGCAATTATGTGGGATGATTAATTAGTGTCCAGGGGTAAAAGGAAGCTGGTATAAACAAAAGTAGCACTTCTACTAAATAAAGGTCAACAGACGATTTCTCGTGAATATACAGAATAATCTTGTACCTCGTGTATTTATTGTATGTATTACACAGATGCTGTTCCCAAATAAAGATCCTCTGACGTGCGGAGCGATGTGAGCAGATTCGTTGGCCTCGATCAAAATTTATAAACGCGCACAACGTTCACGCCGTTTGCCAGTTGTGCGCGGTGTGTAAATCTTTGTATATTACTTTTCACTAATTTTTCCCATTAAAATTCATTGTTGGAATTTGATTTAAGCAAGCATCAATGTATATATCACGAATCAAAAGTTTGTAATGGGCTGCAAATGTATCACATTAAATGACATTGTATTAAGGTCTGTGTAATGGGCTGCAAATGTATCACATTAAATGACATTATATTGAGGTCTGAATTCCAACAAACTACAACATTTATGCATTCCAATGAACATAACACTCCATCTCCGCCGTTCTCTTGTTCGCTGCATCTTCTGCTTTATACTTATTTGACTCAATGAACATCCTTTCAATCTCATCCTGGGTCTACGTGGCACTTATCGTTAGTGATAGTGATCTTATTTTCTGCACACATACTTTCTGTTGGATCCCCGTGCACCTCCCCAACACTTAGGCAAGGTACACAATACCACCTGCAATGCGCGGAAACGGTGGCCAAACAATCCCAAGCCCGAATTCCACCGAGATGTCACCTAGGCACAAAATCAAACACCTCACGGGCACAAAAGAAAGTTGTCACCAACAAACAACCCTCTTCTTGATCTTGCGACAGATATATGTAGGCACACGAATATAATACGAAAGTAAGAGCAAACACAAAAGAGACGGAGATTTACCCTGGTTCGGTTGCGAACAACCTACATCCAGCATCCAATGCACCCGGTTCCACTACTGATCAAGCAAGGCATACACCAACCCCATCATCTTCTTCCTCCACAATGAGAGAATAGCTCCAAGCAACAAGACCTAACCCTAGATCTCTCACCAAGCTCACACACACTCTCAACCAAGTGGGAATCCTTGATAACAAAGCCTCTACAACACGTAGAGCTCCTCAAGGGACCAATCCCACGCCTAGCTAGATCACTCCTTGGTAATATAGCTCCAAACTAGGAAAGCTACCCAAGGGACTCAAGATCTACAAGCTAGAGGAAGAAGAACACTCACCATGGATCTCACACGAGAAGAAGCTCCCTAGCTTTCTTCCCCTCCAATTTCTGATCCAAGTTTCCCAGCTCACTGAACCTTCAAGCTCTCTGAAGCTCTCTGGAAAAAAACCAAGTCTCTGCGGCAAAATGAGAGAGCATTTGCTCTCTGGAAATTGGCACTGGAAAACAGAGAAGGGGGGGCTTCTTGCTGTCGGTTGCAACCAAGAAAACAAAGGCACATGATGCCTTTATTTCCCAACAACCAAACCAAGAGAGTGGGCCCCATGAGACTGTGCAAGAGTGGATTTTTCAGCAGAAAAAAAAACAACACTTTCCTCTGTAGAGGCATTCAAGATACCGTCGGCATCTATCTCAAGGCAAACCATGACACTTCGAACACCCTTGGGAGCAGGAGGGATACCAGCAAGTACAAACTCCCCTAGAAAAAGATAGAATAAAAAAGTAAATATAATTAGACTTAGATAGATATAAGATAGAACAGTTGTTATCATCAAGCAGTTATGTATGCAATGATTCTGAACGGAACTTACGAAGGGTCAAAGAATTTTTGCAAGTTGGCATGGACGAGAATGAAGCTGTAATGATTGCAAGAACATGCGAAGAGAAGCAAAAGAACATCTTCGCGACGAAAATGAAGCTGTAATGAAGAAGAACAGATCATGCGAAGAGGAGCAAAAGAACATCTTCGCCGCCATATAAAGGTGATGTATACAATTTCTGCATCACGGCACTTGCCGCTAGTATATTGGCCATCTTTGTGTGCTGTAGACGACGCACTTATGAACAACAACAAAATTACAAATACAGACGAAAAAACAATGTATTAGAAGAATCAGAGAGAATCAGTTAAAGGAACTATAATCACCTGGGGTAGTGGTTGATGAGGTCTGGTGGGTACGGAAACCATATACAGACGAGTTGGACTGACCAAGTACGAGGATGGAAACACCGTAGAGTAACAGTTCGTGCTCGTGAATATATGGCAGATGGATACCAGCCAGACGTTGTTTCAACTAGTATCCGAGTGCGGTGGTGCGCGAAGAGAAAAATTGTTTGAAGGTAGGCCTTTTTATACTCAACGCGCACAACGGCAAAAAAACATCTGGTTTCGATTAGCAAAAGAGAAAAATCTAAATACACCGATACTCTTGCGGTGCATGTCCAAGTTTTTCCAAAAAAAACATACAGCATCATATCAGAAGACAGTAACTGTGACAAATAACAGTATAGTTAATAGTTTTGCTTAGTGGACACAAGGGTCACTACTTTTGGACGCAGGGCGGGCTGATTAACTTTGAGCAATGGAATACAGTTTTGCTCATACGACAAGTTCTCATGCCGTGACCGTGTCTCCTGGGGATATTGCAGTTATGAGCAGCTCTAATAGAGATTCTTCACATTTTTGCAGTTATGGCACGCGTAAGAAATTCTTCTGAGCATGGAAACAAATGAGGATGCACAGTTTCAGAGAAGATTGCGCAGTTTGAGAGCCGATACCTTGGAGGCACCTTCAGGCTGATGGCAATGTGAAGCATTCGAAAACATCGTGTGCTTCTTCTGAAGGAGCCAACACCATCGTTGATGATATCTGAAGTAGCAGACTCCATCTTTGATGCCCATATAAATGTGACGAATTCAATTTCAGCAACACGGCAATTGCCGCAAGTTTATTGGCTATCTTTGTGTGTCGGAGACGAAGCATTCAGTAGTAAGAACAAAAATTTAGCATGTAAAAGAAAATATAGTGTATATGTATTATAACCATATAGAACACTATCATCGAGAGGAGTAGTGGTTGACGATGTCTAGAGGGAAGTGAATCACTTTATATAGACGAATTGGACTGGGTATGGTCCGCATGGATGAGGCTGAGACTACAGTTGGGTTACTGTGGGCTACAGAAATTGACGCTAACAAAATTGATTGCCTCTAAGAAAATTGCTCAAAGCGCAAAACGGGTAAAAATATGGCAGTTGTGCGAGTTGAGCAAATTATTTATGTTTATACAATATTACTCATAAATCCATTTATAGCGATGTGAACGCCCCAAATCAAACAGCGTGACCCATGAGTATCAACACTTAAATGTCCGTACACCTTATTCTGTACACCCATCCATTTATATCTTATTCTGTAAACAGTAAGATATGTGTTTCTTATCACTTAAATGTCTGTACACCCATCAGTCTGAATATTATTTAATTCTCCCCCAATTTTGTGTTTTCTTTATTATTGGGATTTTTTATTGAACGTTGTGCGCGCTGAGGTAATTAATTATGGGAATTTTGTATAGAACGTTGTGCGCGCAGAGTAATTATTCGTTACGACTGTTTTGCTCAACGCGCACAGCTGGGTGTATTTTGATCCGATGTGCGCGCTGTATTATATTTTATAAATGTATACCTTTTTAAATACCATGCACAATCCGCACTAAGACGCAAATTTAAACAAATCAAAGAAATGTGAATATTTTTGCTATCTTATTCTGTAAACTGTCGGATATGTGTTGTCTTATCACGTAAATGTCTATATTCCCATCAATCAACTGCTCCGCATTTTATTTGCATCAAATTTGATTTTTTTAACTGGCATGTCAGTCTCAACATTAATTAATTCTCCACCCAATTTTGTGTTTTCTTTATTATTGGGATTTTTTATTCAACGTTGTGCGCGTTGAAGATATTAATTATGGGAATTTAGTATTGAACGTTGTGCGCGCTTGGTAATTATTCGGACGACCGTTTTTCTCAACGCGCACAGCTGGGTGTATTTTGATCCGTTGTGCGCGCTGTATTATATATCCAAAATGTTTACAATTTAAAAACCCCGCATGGTGCGCACTAAAACTAAAATTTTAACAAATCAAAGAAATGTGAATATTTTTGCAGTCTTATTCTGTAAACTGTCAGATATGTGTTGTCAAATCACTTAAATTTCCTTACACACATCAATCAACTTAAATTATATTTGCATCAATTATGATTTTTTTTCTTCCATGTCAGTATGAACAGTAATTAATCTACAAATATTTTGTGTTTCTTCTTTATTATTGGGATTTTTAATTGAACGTTGTGCGTGCTGAAGTTATTAATTATGAGGATTTTGTAATGAATGTTGTGCGCGCAGAGTAAGTATTCATTACGACCATTACGCTGAACACGGACAGCTGTGTATATTTTGTTCCGTTGTGCCCGCTGTATTATATATTCTAAATGTATACCTTTTTATATACCTCGCACTAAGGGACAATTTAAACAAATCAAAGAAATGTATATCTTTTTGCTGTCTTATTCTGCAAACAGTCGGATATGTGTTGTCTTATCAATTAAATGTATTGAACGTTGTGCGCGCTGATGTAATAAATTATGGGAATTATGGGAATTAAATTTATTGAACGTTGTACGCACAGAGGAATTATTCGTTACGACCGTTTTGCTCAACGCGCACAGCTGGGTGTATTTAAATCCGTTGTGCGCGCTGTATTATATTTTATAAATGTATACCTTTTTATATACCCCGCACTAAGGATCAAATTTTAACAAATTAAAGAAATGTAGATATTTTTGCTGTCTTATTCTGAAAAAAGGTCTGATATGTGTTGTCTTATCACTTAAATGTCCATCAATCAACTATTGCGCATCAGATAATTCAATGGGATTTTTTATTTAATTCCCCCAATTTGAAGTGACTCTGACATTAATTAATTCCCCCAATTTTGTTTTCTTATTTATTATTGGGATTTTTTATTGAACGTTGTGCGCGCTGAAGTTATTAATTATGGGTATTTTGTATTGAACGTTGTGGGCGCAGAGTAACTATTGGTAACGTCCACTTTTCTCAACGCGCACAGCGGGGTGTATTTTGATCCGTTTTGCGCGCAGAGCAATTATTCGTTACGAACGTTTTGCGTGTAATTTGATCAGTGCTCGCAACCTTACCTAATGTTGCCCATATGGCGTGATGATTAACTGTGGGTAATAGAGCATGTAATACAGTTTTGCTCAGCACGCACAACGGTCATGGCATCTGACTGTTGTGTGCGATGGTCTATTGTGTTTAATTGCATACAGTTTGGCTCTGCGAGCAAAAGTTGTGTGATTTGGGTAATGGTTGATAACAAGAAACTGTTTTGCTCATCGCGCACAGCGGTCAAACAAATCGATACGAACGTTGTGCATGCTAGTAACTGTGTGCACACGTAAATAGTTTATCACAACATATAGCATGAGCCTGTTGTGCGCCCTGGGGAATTTATAGTTAGGTGAACAGTGTTTGATCAGAATATATATGTCGGACATTGACTCAAGTAAGCATCAATGTATATATGACCTTATATCAATTTTGTATTGTCCTGTAATTGTATCAAATTAAATGACATAGTATTAAGGTCTGAATTCTAACAAACTACAGCATTATGCATTATAATGTACATAATGCATAAATGTTATTTATAGTTCGGTAAACAATTTTGCTCAGTAATATCAACGTCGGACATATATATCACCTATATCATTTTTGTATTAGGGTCTGAATTCCAAAATACTACAACATTTATGGATTATTCTGTACATTACACAACAAAGTTGAAACTACAGCTAAACATTTTGCAACTTTACAGTTTGGAACTGGTATGAAATTCAATCACGGGAATATCCTAATGGTACATTGAATCCCACTACGCAAAACTGTTCACAGTGACAGAGTCATGCTGAACAGCTCAAGCAAGATGGCATTTATGATCAGCTCCAATAGCACGCACCATCATCACTAGCATCCAGATCGTCCATAACGGTATAAGTAGCCACTCCTTTAACGAAGTTGGCTGATCTGGATTCTTCAGCGCATGCCACTGTATGCGTTGAAGAAGCATCAATTATGAACGATAAAAAGCATATTTAAGTAAAAAAATAGGGTATAAAGACATGCAACTTTACGTTTAGGGACTGATATAAAAATATATCACGGTTGCTTCTTCTCGGAAGAATCCGCTGCTGTAGTAGAACATATGAAGGAGCAAATAACATCTTCCAGTACACGTCAATTGCCGGTAGTATATTGTTCATCTTTGTGTGTTGAAGACGAAGCAGTGAGGAACAACGGGAAATATTTAGCATTGTGAAGAAAAAATAGTGTATGAAGTAGAAACAGATAGAATTAGGTAGAATACTATCATTAAGAAGTGGAGTGGTTGACAAGGTCTAGTGGGAAGAGAGGCTATTTATAGACGAATTGGACTGGCCCATTGATGAGGACGATAGACTACAGTAGAGTCACTGTGCGTGATATTGTATTGGACATAAAGACGAGTGAATCTACAACAAACTGTTTCAGCCAGATGATGTTCCCAAGAAGGTTTGGACTTTACGGTGCGCGTTGAGCAAACTTGAAGGCCAATAACAAAATTGCTCAACGCGCACAACGGGGAAAATAATGGCTGTTATGCAAGATGAGCAAATTATTTATGTTTGTACAATATTACTCAAGGCATTTTTAAGTATTTAATTTGTTGTTCCGCTAAATTGTTTTACACTAAATTTTTTATTTTGTTTAAGTTAATGGATCATGCTTCTACATAATCTTTCCCAAGGCACTTTTTATTTCAAAGTTTAGGGTTCCAAGGCATTTCTCCCCTAAATTTAATCTTCACAATCTTTCCCAAGGCACCTCTAATTTCAAAGTTTAGGTTCCCATGGCACGTCCCCCCAAATTTAATCTCCACAATCTATCCAAAGACACTTCTAATTTCAAAGTTTTGGTTTCCAAGACACTTTTCCCACTAAAATTTAAGTTTTCCAACTAAAATTTTCATAAAATCCAATCTCAGCCATTGATTTCCCAGGATCAAATCCTAGCCACTCTTTATCTTGTCCTGGTCAGCCCTAGAATTCAAAAAACGAGTTTGGCTCCTCGCGCAAAAAGGTCACAAATACGTGCAGTTGTGTGAACTGAGTAATTGTAGATAATCAGATACGGGTATGCTCACAGACCGCACATCGGTCAAACTCATTATGTGACCGATGTGCGCGCTGAGTAATTGTGTGCAAACGTAAATGTTTTATCACAACGTATATAAGGACGGTCACAATTTATGCCCGTTGTGCTCGCTGGGTAAATCATATAACGGTAAAAAGTTTTTACATAGGTAATATCAATTTTGGACATTGATTCAAGTAAGCATCGATGTATATATCACATATATCAATTTCATAATGTCATGCAATTGTATCAAATTAAATGACAGTGTATTAAGGTCTGAATTCTATCATACTACAACATTTATACGTTACACTGTACATACCACAACAAATTTGAAACTACATTTCGTACATAATGACATAAAACACCAAAGAATATCTACCCACAAACACTCTTCTCCGTCGATGATCAAAAAAACAATATAAGACAAGAGAAAGGCTTGTGCGCCAAAGGACCGGCCACCTCAAAAACCTGGAGGCGGAGGCGGAGGCGGAGGTGGTGATGGTGGCGCAACAGTACGGATGTCTCTAGGAGAGGGCACCAGAGTCTCCATCTTCTCTTGTATGTTCGACATTATGAGCATCATAGTGTCGAAGTCGCTACGCAGAAGTGAGATCGCCAGATTGGTGTTGGAGAGATGGGTTTCAATTTCTCCTAATCTACGAGTAAAGTTCACCGGCTGATGGGAGGATGATGAAGCAGCAGATGCGGGGCTTACATTGCCTATGAGTATATCCTTAAGCTGACGTTGTTCATCTGTAAGTACAGAGACAAACGTAGTAAGCTCCTCGAGTTTGCTACGGAGGTTGTGCAGAACAGAGTCCTGACGGTGAGACATCCCATCCATAGAGAGGAGGCCGTTATAACTGTTGTCCTCGAGTGGGGCTTTTTCAGCCGGAGATGGAACTGATGAACCTGCATGTAAAGGAGGAAACACAGGAGGAGGCAACAGCACATTGTGTTCACCTTGAGTTGGACCAAGCGAAAGCGAATCACGCAGAATGGGTCTATAGGCCGGGAACGATGAGGGAAGGGGATCAACGTGTTCAGGTGACGATGAATCATCATCACTAACTCCCCAAGGGTCAGAAAAAGTCGACTCACGAGATCGTTTTGGCGGCATGAAGAAACCCGAGTACGAAATGCGAGAGTGTTGAGATGAAGAAGAAAACGGAACGACAGATCAAAGGAAAGAGGAATGAAATTTTCCGCGAAACCCCTCGTCTACTGACTCCACATATATATAATGATTGGTTATTTTAATCTCAGCCGCTGGATTACATATGGAAGTGGAACTGACTAAAACGATCTCATCAGACGACTGGGGTAAAGCATCCGTTCGAATGGGCAAAAAAAATCGTAATTAAGGGCTTACACGGAAACCGAGGTTCTACTTGACTCATTCTCCAGTTACCACACGTGAACATTGTTGAGAAGAAAGCAGAATCATTTACTGTCATCATTACGTACCTCCGAAATAAGATTGTACGAGATGGCGGTTGTACTTTCATCATTACGTGGCATACCAATTGCGTCTCGCAACCGATCTATAAATATCTATTGTTTAGTAGCCACTGCACGTTCAGGAGCGATGTGTATTCAAACGGAACGTGAATGCCCATGAGGTGCACGTATATCGGTCCAGCCTAGAGCCGCCGTTTGGCACCCGATCTATTACCTCGGCCTCCACCTTTACGGCAGTAGTCCTCTCTATTGACAGGGATTCCTGAGTAACAGGCGGGAACTGATATAATGGAGCCGGTGCAAAGGCATGAGCGATGTGCATTCAACCGGAACGTGAATGCCCATGAGGTGCACGTATATCGGTCCAGCCTAGAGCCGCCGTTTGGCACCCGATCTATTACCTCGGCCTCCACCTTTACGGCAGTAGACCTCTCTATTGACAGGGATTCCTGAGTAACAGGCGGGAACTGATATAATGGAGCCGGTGCAAAGGCAGGAGCGATGTGCATTCAACCGGAACGTGAATGCCCATGAGGTGCACGTATATCGGTCCAGCCTAGAGCCGCCGTTTGGCACCCGATCTATTACCTCGGCCTCCACCTTTACGGCAGTAGTCCTCTCTATTGACAGGGAATCCTGAGTAACAGGCGGTAACTGATATAATGGAGCCGGTGCAAAGGCAGGAGCGATGTGCATTCAACCGGAACGTGAATGCCCATGAGGTGCACGTATATCGGTCTAGCCTAGAGCCGCCGTTTGGCACCCGATCTATTACCTCGGCCTCCACCTTTATGGCAGTAGACCTCTCTATTGACAGGGATTCCTGAGTAACAGGCGGGAACTGATATAATGGAGCCGGTGCAAAGGTAGGAGCGATGTGCATTCAACCGGAACGTGAATGCCCATGAGGTGCACGTATATCGGTCCAGCCTAGAGCCGTCGTTTGGCACCCGATCTATTACCTCGGCCTCCACCTTTACGGCAGTAGTCCTCTCTATTGACAGGGATTCCTGAGTAACAGGCGGGAACTGATATAATGGAGCCGGTGCAAAGGCAGGAGCGATGTGCATTCAACCGGAACGTGAATGCCCATGAGGTGCACGTATATCAGTCCAGCCTAGAGCCGCCGTTTGGCACCCGATCTATTACCTCGGCCTCCACCCTTACGGCAGTAGTCCTCTCTATTGACAGGGAATCCTGAGTAACAGGCGGGAACTGATATAATGGAGCCGGTGCAAAGGCAGGAGCGATGTGCATTCAACCGGAACGTGAATGCCCATGAGGTGCACGTATATCGGTCCAGCCTAGAGCCGCCGTTTGGCACCCGATCTATTACCTCGGCCTCCACCTTTACGGCAGTAGTCCTCTCTATTGACAGGGATTCCTGAGTAACAGGCGGGAACTGATATAATGGAGCCGGTGCAAAGGCAGGAGCGATGTGCATTCAACCGGAACGTGAATGCCCATGAGGTGCACGTATATCGGTCCAGCCTAGAGCCGCCGTTTGGCACCCGATCTATTACCTCGGCCTCCACCTTTATTGACAGGGATTCCTGAGTAACAGTCGGGAACTGATATAATGGAGCCGGTGCAAAGGCAGGAGCGATGTGCATTCAACCGGAACGTGAATGCCCATGAGGTGCACGTTTATCGGTCCAGCCTAGAGCCGCCGTTTGGCACCCGATCTATTACCTCGGCCTCCACCTTTACGGCAGTAGTCCTCTCTATTGACAGGGATTCCTGAGTAACAGGCGGGAACTGATATAATGGTGCCGGTACAAAGGCAGGAGCGATGTGCATTCAACCGGAACGTGAATGCCCATGAGGTGCACGTATATCGGTCCAGCCTAGAGCCGCCGTTTGGCACCCGATCTATTACCTCGGCCTCCACCTTTACGGCAGTAGTCCTCTCTATTGACAGGGATTCCTGAGTAACAGGCGGGAACTGATATAATGGTGTCGGTGCAAAGGCAGGAGCGATGTGTACTCAAACGGAACGTGATCGTCAAGGTAATAGGTGCAGTCAAGAGAAAGGGCTTTCTCCTCTCTTCCAAGAGAGTCTTCAACACACAACACACTTCTCCTTCAAGTTCTACTTCAAGGCATATGGGATTGTAAGTGTTGCTTTCATAATTTCATAACTTTCGTTATTTTGTTTTTGTGCTAGGTTTCCGAGAGCGGTTTGCTTACTCACAAGTTGTAGGAGTGAAGGACATCGATTGTATTCGATTTCACTTGTAGGGTTGCTACAAGTGGGTTTAAAGGCAACCTCAAGTTAGTGTTCTAACTTGAGTATCCGGAGGTATCCGGGTGGAAGGGACGTAGGATAACCGGGAACAAGGCGGGAAGTTACTTGGGTAATCCGAACACTTGAAACATAATTGCGTGTGCATTTGTTTATTATTTGGGTTTAATTTTAATTCCGCACTATATTTGTTGATCATATATCATATATATGTGTGAATTTTGTGATATGGTCTCCATGTATGCTATATCTATATGTGTTGTGATTTGAGACGTTAAGTTTCCTTCGTGTATCTCAATGTTGATATTGGACTTTCGTTCCTCTTATCACCTAAGTTTATAATGTGGTTTTATGATTTTTTGGATTTTATATTTATATATATTTAGATTCTTATTTGGCACGATTGTTGTTATTTTACTACCGCCTTTTGGATAATGCCATAGGGGGATCGAAATAAACAAACAGAATCGTAATGAATGTTCTATGTATGGTCTAATAAACAGACATACAAAAACTGGATGTAGGTTTCTACACTGTTTTTTTATACACCGGAAGTTGCTACATTGACTCTCCAAATTTGGCTGGCCCTGTAGCAAACCGGCAAATTGATTCCTGTTTTGCAGGGCGGTTGATGGAGGGAAAACGCCATATTTGGCGTGTTGTTGCAGTGTGGTTTGGAGATGATATAACCGGCGAACTTCCGCTTAGACTTGCATGGAGTCATCGAATATAGCTTAATTCACGTAAACTAAATATGGGAAAAAATACCTAATTAAATGTCACATCATCTACCAACTAGATTCAATGGGGTTGGATAGTGGGGTGTCGAGACTCGAGAATATATTGTGGGGCCCGCTAAACAGTCTGCGGACCTTCGCGTTCGAATGTTGTTAACTGGGCAATTTGCAGTAGGTTTCGCGTCGTTCCGCTGTGCTGCGTTGAAATATTCTATCTTTTTCCCTCTGTGGGCTCCACTTTAATGTGTCACTATTAATAAGACGAAAAGCGATGGTACGTAGTGATGGAAATTGCGGATGAGGTGAGAGGTTGGTGGGACCACAAACAAGAATTCGACCGGTCATCTACTCATCCAACTGCCGACTTTGCTGGAACTTTGTTTGAGAAACGTTTTTCACGTCACCGCCATATCAGTGAATATTTGTATCCATTCTGACAAGTAAAACATTTTAGTCGTTTAATATATCTCCTCACACAACTGTATACAGTAATGCCATATGTGCGCGATGAGGAAATTCGTATAATAAATCCAAATATTCGACCGCGCACAACTATCCCACATTTACGCATATACTGCGCGTGACTAAATTATGTTTGCTCACCGCGAACATCGGTTCAAATTTTGCCGCGTTTTGCGAGCTCAGTAATTAATCCGCCGTTTGTTTATACTTGTAATAACAAACGGAAGAGCGAGAGAGTCAAGAAGCAAGATGGCCACCCATAATGGAGGACCCGGCAAAAAATTTGAGTTGCCGCCAAACTCGGAGTATTAATGTAGCAGACCGCAAAAAAACGCCGCGAAGACCCCAGAAAACCCCTCCATGCGTCCGGTCAAGTGGAGGATATTTATCCCGCCAAATTTGGGGATATATCACCATTCGCCATGATTTGTGCCTTCACTGCAGATATGGCTGAGAAATCGTGTCAGTGGGACGAAGAAACTTTGCAAGGCCAGTCTTCAGAGGGAAGAAGAGACGGTGACGTAGCTGATAACCGTTCCCTTCATGACAGGGGGGATGTGCGGCCGCAGTTGCCTGAGACTCCCCTAAGGGATACGTGGCCATGGGGAGGTCTCGTTCCGGCAGGCTATGTCCCCCCGGCATACGAGGGGGCATTGCTGTTGAATCCGCCCACTGACGTTCCATCGGAAGGTACTAGGGGGAACCGTCACCGACCCTTCTTCCCCGTCTGGGACGGCGAGTCTGCATTGGTGGATAGGGGGGTGGCCAGTCGGC
This sequence comes from Scilla litardierei, assembly GCA_030789695.1. Lineage (NCBI taxonomy): Eukaryota > Viridiplantae > Streptophyta > Magnoliopsida > Asparagales > Asparagaceae > Scilla > Scilla litardierei. Next base: position 431,889,573 of record CM061142.1, read on the forward strand.
TGGTGGAGAACTCCATCCTTCCCATTGACCAAAGTGTCGTGGGTCAAATTGACATTGAAAGGCTCGCTAACTCAGTCGTTTATGGCAGTTACCAGGTTAAGTACTAATGTCGTCTCGTTGTGCTGTTGCCTTACTCTTACAGTCTTACTTATCCATGATTCCCTGCAGACATCATTGGTCGGGGCGGAACTGCGTCGCTGAGTGGTGCAATTGTTGATTGCCGACCGGAAAAAGGCGGTTTCCTTCGAATCTCAACTTAAGGATTTGAAGGAGCAGCTGATGAAAGAGAGAGACCGCAGATCTCAGGCGGAGTGGGAGGTTGCGAAAGCTAAAGATCGGGCGGCCTCTATGTCAGCGGTTCGGAAGAGCTCCGAAGAGCGATGGTACGTAGAGAAGAGCAGTCTCCTGGCTCGTATAGCCGAGTTGGAGAGAAACTCGCTTCCTCCAAACTCGATTGCAGATGTGAGGCATGAGGCTGAGGCGAGGAAGCGTCAGCGATCTGGTCGGGAGTCCGGTGGAGGATCGGCCCAAACGTAGGACGGTTTGGCTACCAACGCCCCCTCCAGCGAGGCGTCTGTGTGAATCATGGCCATCTTTTGAGAGGTGAACATGTGATGGTTTACGCGTTAGTAATGAACCCCGAACATTCAATTGGCAATGAACACCGTCTGGTCCAGTCTTTTACCGCTTGTTAGTTTAATTATCTGTTTGCCAACCATTAGCG
>CM061142.1:431890796-431990802 GCA_030789695.1 Scilla litardierei
CTAGCAGACGGTGTCACTATCTACGATGTGCGATAAAGCTCGATATACACAAATCCAGGAAATGACCCAAATATCAATTTGAATTGAATAAAGCGGTGAATATATAGTTCAAGCATGCATGAGAATAGAAAGAGAATCGAAACATATCATGCATCAGGGACTCCACAACTAGGGTTAAGGAAATCACCACACTATAGCCTAGATAATAGCTAAAAAGTTCATAAGCCAAGTGTTTTCAAAACTGATGGGGGTTGAGATGATGTGGAGTAGAACACTCGGTGCAAATTCTCGCCTTCCCTTTATTCTCGGCAAGTAGGAAAAGATATTCACACGGGAATTTTTTTTGGGTTTTGGGTATTTGTATATTTTTTTGGTTTTTGGCTATACAATTTTTCTTTTCTTTTCTCTTTTTTTTTGATTTTTTTGGGATTTTTGGTTATACACATGTGTACTCTCCCAAGTGGGAGAACGGTACACGACGAGGGGATTTGCACCAAGTAAAACAAAAAAGAAATCGGAATCTAAACACTTGGGCAAAGGAAACTATTCTCGCTAGTTAGAGCATGGGCTAAATGGGTTATCCTAGTCCTTAATTGTGGAATCCCGACACATGCGAATTGAAGCGTACGATATATATATAGCATGCAGAAGAAGCAGACAGTAGAAACAAATACCGCATATTCAAATCGAAGCATGATAATCTAGGGGTCATTCCTGGACAGGTATATAAAGTAAAATCATAAAGCAGAAGCACACCACACAGCTAGGCACTACGCACGACTCACAAAAAGCTAAGTCGACCCACGATGCATGAAATGCAAGAGGACTCGATATCCTAGGGCTAGTGAGTGTGATTATCGATGCCATGCTAGGTGTGTGTGATTTTGTGACAATTCATCATAGGGTTCATCTCTAGGAGAAAGAGATAAAAAGAAGAAAAGAAAAAGAAAAAGAAAAAGATGGAGAAAACGACTCAAATAACGAAGAAAAAGAAACAAATGACGCACGAAGTGCGACTCCCCCAAGCTGAAACTTGCATTGCCCTCAATGCAATAATAGTTTATACGGGAGGGCAAAGACAATGGGGGGCGCACCGACACAAAAAGTGAAAAACATGAAAAACACATGAATGAAACTAAAAAAATAAAGAAAAATAAACACTCAAATAAAAGATATAAAACACGACGAAAGAACACATAGACACAGACACACAACAACAACGCGCAAAAACATGTACATAAATCGATTCCCCCCAAGCTGAACATGACAATGCTAGCGAAATGATATGATCAATGTGATGCAGAGATATGCTAGGGGAAAATCGGAAAAGAAAAGGAAGAAATCAAAATGCAGGAGATGACGAGTCCTCGTCCTCCTCGGTAGAGGATGGGGGTGAAATGATAGAAGGGCACGACATGAAGGGTTATTAAGATGCAAAAGCAAATCCTAGATACGCTCCCCTCGTTAATGAGAGGAGACGAGATTATTCAAATCTAAACTAGAAAGCGGTAAATTTTTACACTACTGGATTAGGATACACCTGAGCATAGGCTGATCCAAGATCTGAAGTGGGGCAGGTAGCTGCTCTAACTGCTCCTTCTGTGGCTCCGTCAGAAGCGATGTGCCACGTGTGCCAATAGACCCAAGCAATGCACCTCCAAGCATCACTCGTAGGTGTCCACCTGTGACCTGCAAAGGATGAAGTGCATTAGTCCATGGCAAGAAATTATTTCCCAAAATAAATGTATCCCAGAGATAATCGTCAACATAAGATGGAAAAATAATAAAAGGGTGACGAATACTCCCTGAGAATGGGTCGCTATCCTCTGTACTAGCGAAGACCAAATCCCCGCTCTCCATGTGAAGTTGCTCTCCAGGTGGTGACACACCGCAGCATACCTCAAGGGAAGTCGATCATGTGTCCTGCGAGAGATATGGTGTGTCAAAAATATATAAGTCTAAAGAAATAGGACGTGAAAAGAGAGACTTAAATGTGGAGTGAGAGTGAGTATGAAAATCTCCCTGAATAAGGGCAATATGCTCAAGTAGATGCTCAGCCGCAGAAGAAGTGGAGCATGACAGTAGAGGTGGATGTGACTCGGGCTCCATGAAGTGGACCATCGTATACAGGCCCTCGTGCACATTCTCCTCGACGATATGCTCGTGCTCCTCCATCTGCCTGATGTCCTAAATGACATCCTCATGGTTGCCCACAGACCAAGGAAGAAGCTGCGACAGAGATGGCTGTGGAGGTGGATGTAGAGCAGACCCCTTGTATGTGGTCGTGGTGTCCTCGTCCTCACGCACATCCTCCTCGCCGGTATGCATAAGCTCTGTAAAATCCTCGGTCCTCTCATAGGACTTATGTGGGGTGTCCAAATCAAGTCGAGAAGTCTCTCCCACAGATCCTAGAGAAATCTCCACATCCTCACTATCATCATCAAAAAATGCTTCATCGTCCAAGTGGTAGTGTTGGAAAAATGGGGTATCGGCATGAGATGTGTCTATGGTGGCCGATGGCATGGTGGTCTCAACCATGAAAGTGGGTATATCCTCTCCTTCATCCCCTCTCCTTGGTGTAGGCTTGGTGATTGGTGCCATCAAGTTTTGTAAGAATTGGCCTTGGTTAAACATGGCACTTTCAAGGAGAGACACGAGACTTGATTCTTCTTGTGTTGTTGGAGGGATATAAGGTTGAGGAAATGGATGGGAGGTGTTTGGGCTAAGGTTGTGGGAAAATGTTTGACCTTGGTGTAGGGGGAGGCTCTCAAGCGTAAATGGGCAATCATAATACACGTGCCCCGCCATCCCACAAGTCTCACAAACCACAACTGAATAAGGATCGTATCCTCCCATCTGAGCATCGAAATTTGATCTCCACATGGTTATAGCAAAGATACCTGGACAACAAAAATAAGAAAACTAGAGAGGAGCGTCAATAGTACAAGAGAATAACAAAAAGATAATATAATAGTGGGGGAAAATTTTCTTGGTTATTGAATATTTTTTTTTAAAATTTTTTTTTTGTGTTTTTAGGCATAGTCTAACGAACCCAAGCTAAGCTAATATCAAACCGAACGCCTCCCCGGCAACGGCGCCAAAAACTTGACAGGTGCCCCGTTTACGGTTTGGGCGCGGTGTCGTTTTACCGCAAGTGCACGGTTAGTGTAGGGTGCGGGTTTATCGAACTCAGCGAGGTGGATGGCTTGAATGGCTACTAGCCTCGCCTAGGTTGTGTGCTAGCTACGCGGACAATATGGGTGGAAGTGTAGAAATAAAAGAAAGAAATAAAAAGACACGAAATGAATCCCCGCTAACACGGGCTAGAGCTCTCATGACACTTGGCATTTGACTTGACCCAGGGTGAGACATTGCCCCCAAAAGGTGGTACCTAGCGTCCATGGCCCGATATTCTGGTCGGTGCCTAGTACGCTAGGCCTACCCGGTTCCGGACGGTGGGCATTCCCATGTCCATTAACACCTTCCGCAACCGGGAGCATTAAGACCACAATGATAACTTCCAACATTTCGTCCAAGCCGTTCCCACGCGCGAGGACTCGATGTCAACGCTAGGGGCGTGAGCTATGGCTAGGGAGTCAACCGCCAAGTTTATTCCCCCTTGGCCCGATGGTCAGAGGCGGTCTTTCTCCCGCTAATGACAATAAAACGCCCCAGCGTAACCCTAATGGCCAAATAGGTCGAACGTGATTTCTAGCAATACATCAAAGCGGATCTTGACTGGACAAGACACCGGACCCCAATCCCCAACACATCTAGTGTGTTGGCGTACGAATTGGGCTCAGATTGTTAGAAATCCACATTGACACATTTTATCGAACACATGCCATGCAACCAAGCCAAATGTAAATTTCCAAGCATCAATCCTACCCTAACCCGTATTAGGGTTCATCAAACACTACTCGATGGTGAAGAACATGATAGAAACCAATAATAATGACATACAAACATTCACCATCAAGCAACAAAGAAAATAACACAAAACAATAGAAAATGAGAGAAGAAAATACTTAGCTTGCAATTGAACCCATCAATCCATTACAAGGTTTATTGGAAGATAAAACCCTAATCTAACCTAACCTAAAACTCCCAAGAAAGGGGAGAAAAACTGTTGAAAAAATAGTGGAAGATGTCCCCAAGAAATGCCCCAACGTCTCTTAATAAACCCCCTCAAACCCCCACCGGTTCGGGTCCAAATCCCACTCAAATCTGCTAAAACAGGCCCACTCGATCGGGTGGAAGTTCATCCGATCGGGTGGAATAAACAGAGAGCACAGAAACGCAGAAAAAGATCTCACCCGGTCGGGTGGAAACTCACACGATCGGGTGAAATGAAAATTCAGACTGCTGCCAATTTCAGCACACAGCTGCGCTCCGAAAATTCCAGAAAAATGTAGAAAATCAGATTTGGGCATGCGACCTATCGTTGGAAAGCTAACGATGATTCCGACCCTATAAAAATAAGGGATCACCCAAAATCCCTCTGGAATGATAGCAGATCTTCAATGAATGAGCAGCAGCGCGCAAAAGGTGAAGGAAAGGCCACCCGATCGGTTGAAACATCAACCGATCGGGTGAGCCGCTTGTCACATCGGCCATCGGGCTTAAAAATCTTCAACCGGCCGCTGAGGAGAATGGGTGGCGTGACCGGGTCGTCATTTGGAAAACTTCAGCTTCAGATGAACCGATCGGGTGAGATATCACCCGATCGGTTGGAATTAAGCTCCAAATTCCGAGAACTCTGTTGGGATGAACCGGTCGGTGAACCGATCAGTTGACCTTGCGCTTCGCTCCAGCTTCAGTCCGGGTCAGACACGCGTGCATCACCCGATCGGTTGGCTGTGTCCAACCGATCGGGTGGAGGCTGAAAAGTGGCAATCTTGGTCGTTTGACCTCCTGGATCACGCGTGACCCCTTCCGTTGCTCCGGGGACTCATGATAACGTCGTTTTATGTCTCCTATACCGGTAAATTCCTACAAAATACAAAAAACACGAAAAAGTGAAAGAAAATAAGAAAACACGAGAAAACGAATATAAGACGGCAGTAAAATACGGAAAAACACGAAAGAAAACGTGCGAAAATATATGAAATATAAACGCACGTCAGATTCAGATCCAAAAAGTGCTATCAGGGCAGATTTGAGGATCGAGTCTAGAAACCATGAATAATTTGATTCAGCTTTTGTTGAAGGCCAGTCTATAGTTAGACCCCCTAAATTTAATGGCTCTGATTTTGCTTACTGGAAAACTAGAATGAGAATCTATTTAGTGTCTGTTGACTATGATGTGTGGAAAATTGTTGAAAAAGGCAATAAACCACCCACTATTAAAATGGAAGACACAGAAGTTCTAAAACATAGAAATAAATTGGATGATGCTGATAAAAAATGTTTTTCTCTGATTGGTAGAGCTATGAATGCACTTATTGGCTCTTTGGATAAAGCTGAGTTTAATCGTATCTCTCAATGTCAAACTGCATAGAAAATTTGGCATATGCTGGAGATGACTCATGAGGGAACATCGCAGGTGAAGGAGTCCAGACTTGCTTTACTCAACACAGAATAAGAAAGCTTCCGCATGCTTCCATCAGAGTTTATCATGGAGATGTTTGCAAGGTTCACAGACATCGTCTACACATCTAGCTCTCTTGAAAAGCCATACTCAAGCCTGGAGCAAATAAGAAAGATCTTAAGGGCGTTGCCGAGCTCCTTCTGTCCTAAAGTCACAGCCATTCAGGAAGCCAAGAATCTATCAAAGATGAGGGTGGAAGATCTGATAGGAAACTTAATGTCACATGAGCTTGAGTTGCAAAGCATTGAAACTAGAGAGAAAGCTGAGATCAAGATTTCAAAAGCACTAGCTCTTCAAGCTAAGGAAGATGAAGATGATGATCTTGATGAGGAGCAAGCACTGACGGTAAGAGGTTTCAAAAGATACATCAAGACCAACCAAGGAAGAGATGAAATGGCACAAAGGTTTAATCGCTCTAATAAATTTAATCCTGCTAGAAATAATTTTGAACAGAATACTACTAATGAAGTTCAATGTTTTAAATGCAAAAAAGCAGGGACACTTTATGAAGAATTGCCTACAAGCAAAGAACAACACTGTAGAGAAGAAAGGAAAATCTTTAGCAGTAACGTGGGATGACGATAGCGAAGACGAGACTCAAGAGGAGACTGCCCACTCCTCCCTTTGCTTGATGGGAGAGCTTAATGAGTTAAAATCTTGTACCAAAGCTCAACTTTTGAATGCTGTTAAAGAAATGCAAGGTGAAATTGAAAAACCACAGTAGAAAAGTATAGAAATGCTAATGATGAACTGCAACAAGACAATTACAACATGTCATTAGAAGTTGATAAACTAGAAGAAGAAATTGTTGCATGTAATTCTACCATTAATGTGTTGAAAAAAGGAAAATCTAGCATGCATGAAATAGCTGAATGCCTTAAGTGTCTTACACTTTTAAAAGAGAATAACATGCTTAAAGAAAAAGCTCTTGAGCTTGAAAAGAAGATGGTAAATGTGAAAAAGAATGAAGAGGATAATTAGAAGGCTTTCATTAGTAAATGCACTTTTCTTGTGAATGAAAATATTTATTTGAAATCTAAAGTCACGAACCTAGAATTGACCATAAAGAAATTTGGTGTGGGAAAACAATCTTTGGATATAATTCTTGGAAACCAAATATTTGGCAATAATAGGCGTGGACTTGGATATGATTTGAAACATATTGTAAAGTCAAAATATAAGAAAGTTCACATTGAGACAACAAAAGCCAGAAATATTCATGCAAAGTGCTTTACAAGTGGTTGTGTTGGTCATACTTCTCATTATTGCAAATATATGAACAATAATATTAAATTTCAGCAAATTTGGGTTCCTAAGAGTTTGATGATTAACATGAGTGGACCGTGTTGTATTCCAATGTCATACATAACATCTTCCGTGTAGGTAAGATGGAGGGGCGAGGAACAATGGATTGGACGTCACATTTCATTAAAAAGTTCCTTAGCCAAATGACAAAGCAAATGTATGGTTTCTTCCTTGAGCTTAATGTATACCTTCATAGTATTTTTTTGTGTGCTTGATTTGTTTTTGTTTGTGTGCTAGTTTGTTTACTTTCTAGTTTAGTTCTTTATAAAAAAATTGAAAAATACAAAAAGCTGAAAAATGGTGCTTAATGTGTATCTTTCTTTTGAATCATTAAATTGGTATTAATGAATGGCATTCATATCCATGTATAAATTGATGTATTATTGTTATGGCTACATGTGCATGTTTGATTTTCTAAATAACCATGACATGTTCAATGATTAGAATAATTTGATTTCTACACCTACACTTTCACTTTCACAAGTATTAAATGTTGTTGTACATTTGGAGATATCTTTTACGAAATATTGGAAAGTGAATGTAGGATAAAAAATAACTGAAAATCTAAGGGATATGATGTGTCTTGCCTTGGATAAAAAATAGAGCTCAAAAGAATTGTGTGTGTGTGTGTGTATATATATATGGATAAAAAATAGAGCTCAAAAGAATTATGTGTGTGTGTATATATATATACTAGGATCCATTAACATGCGGATCCATCCAAATGGAATTTAAAATTAGACAATGTAAATAGGAAATCCGACCGTTGGATGTGATCTAACATGTCTAAACTATCTCCAAACAAACTTTCAACTAATTTGTACATGTTTTGCCCATGCATCAAGTGGTTGAAAAATTAGCTGATTTTAAGACTATTCAAAAACATTGATTTTACAACCACTAGATGCATGGGCAAAACATGTCCAAATTAGTTGAAATTTTGTTTGGAGGTAGTATAGACATGTTAGATCACATCCAACGGTCGAATTTCCTATTCACATTGACTAATTTTAAATTCCACTTGGATGTATCCGCATGTTTGATCCATCCAAATGGATCCTAGTCAACATATATGTATATGTATCCACATGTTTGATCCATCCGAATGGATCCTAGTCAACATATATGTATATGTATATGTATATGTATATGTATATATGTATATGTATATGTATATATATATGTATATGTATATATATATATATATATGTATATATGTATATGTATATATATATATATGTAAATGTATATCTATTATATAAAATAGGGGATGTTATCAAGAGAAATTGGATAAGAAAAATGGGACAAGAGAAATTGGATAAGAGATGAGACTTTGAGGGATATCTATTATATAAAAGAGGGATGTTATCAAGAGAAATTGGACAAGAAAATTTGGACATGGGAAATTGGATAAGAGAATTTGGATATCTATTACAGAAAAGAGGGATGTTATTAAGATAAATTGGATAAGAGATGAGATTTGAGGATAAGAGATGAGGTGGGGGAATTTTGCACATACAACCCCTATTTTTTCATTTTTGCCCCCGACCCCTCCCCACACACACCCACACTTTTTATTCTTCCCCCCTTTCCGAACATTTTTTCAGTCCACGTGCACGTGTGCACGGGTTATTTGGATAAGAGAAATGGGACAAGAGAAATTGGATAAGAGATGACATTTTGTGGGATATCTATTATATGAAAGAGGGATGTTATCAAGAGAAATTGGATAAGAGAAATGAGACAAGAGAAATTGGATAAGAGATGAGATTTTGAGGGATATCTATTATATAAAAGAGGGATGTTATCAAGAGAAATTGGACAAGAAAATTTGGACAAGGGAAATTGGATAAGAGAATTTGGATATCTATTACAGAAAAGAGGGATGTTATTAAGATAAATTGGATAAGAGATGAGATTTGAGGATAAGAGATGAGGTGGGGGAATTTTGCACATACAACCCCGATTTTTTCATTTTTGCCCCCGACCCCTCCTCACACACACCCACACTTTTTATTCTTCCCCACTTTCCGAACATTTTTTCAGTCCACGTGCACGTGTGCACGGGTTATTTGCTAGTATATATATATGTATATGTGTATATATATATGTATATGTGTATATATATATGTATATGTGTATATATATATGTATATGTATATATATGTATATGTATATGTGTATATATATCTATATTATAAAACAAGGATGTTATCATGGGTTATTGGATAAGAGATGAGAAATTGGGTATAAATGAGGGATGTTATTAAGAGAAATTGGATAAGATAAGAGAAATTGAGTTTGAAATTTTAAGTTTGGAACAAAATTTTGGGGGGAATTAAATTGGGGTGGAAGAAAAGAGTTTTGGGGGGAACCAAAACTTTAATCTCAGCCTTCTGGTTCTCTCCCCCTCTCTCTTCTCTCTTTCTCACTCACGCGAACCCCCCTCTCTCCCCTGCCGTGAGCCCGACCCCTGCCCCTCGGCCCCCTGTGCAACCACCCCTCTTCCCCTCAGCCACACGGCCACCCCGAGCACCCCCAGGACCACACATACCATACCGAAGCTCACCCAAGCCAAAGCCAGAGCTGCAATAGAGCAACATGCATTTGATTGCTAGAGCAGCATCTCGCAGCATCTGGGTCTTCTCGCATCATCTAGGAAGAGAGCAGCATCTCGAATCTAGGAAGAGAGTAGCATCGTGCATGGCCAATGTTGCTCTTTCTTCTCTCTCTTTCTCAAAAAACTTAGGGATTTTGATTTTTTTTGTTTGCCCCTTCCATAAGTTCTTTTACGCTTCTTACAGGAGGAGATCGACAAGAAACTGGAGTCTAGCCGATTAGAGTCTTCATTGACAGCAACAAATCCGTATTCTTCCATCCTTTATGAAATTTCTAGCATTTTTTGATGATGTTGTGGTGCCTATCATTCTTTCTTGCAGGGAAGCAAAAGAGATGCCCTGATTTTGGTCAGAAAGTAAGTTTCATATGTAGTTATTTCTAAAAGTTGATGCTTTCAGCAAAAAATGCTTTTTCCTTTACAGATTACTGCCCCTCATCGGAATATAAATATGCACAGATGTCACAATACTTGATTGGAATGTAATACTTGCTCTTTTTATTTGATTGAAGCTCTTTATATGTTCTTAAAAGTTGTAGTTGGCATATATGTTCTTCACCTAGAAGTTGATTTCAAACATCTTTGGATGCATTGATATTAAATTTTGGTTTATCTAGCTTCTTTACATGTCCACATACTATTTACAGGGGGAAGGGTCACTGCTAGCAACGGGCTCTTATGATGGTCAGGCTAGAATATGGAACAAGGATGGTAAGCTCTAAAAACCGAGCCTCCTAATTATTTTTATACTTACATCCACAATATTTCGTTTGACAACAGATCTGGGGTAATATGTTGCCCATGCGCACTGCCATTATAATGGTTCGTATGATCTCATGAGGAATATTACCACTTTTTTGTCAACAATGGGTAATATTACTAATACGATAGCAATTCTTTGCTGTTGTAAGATTGTTTCTCTTCTGGTACCGTTAGAAAAGTTGCAGTTAGTTGATATTTGATAGCTTTTTTGGATGATTGTTTTGTCCTTTCTTATAGGCACATCTATGTATTCTGAAAGTGCTTAAAGAATTACATTGTTGTCTCTATCCACTGAATCATCATGGCCAATGCTTAAGGATGACATCCATTAAGCTCACACTTATATATAATAATAAGGATGAGCTCTGTTCATTTTATTAGTAGTAGTCCCCTCATTTTTAATGATTGGCTCCGTTCATTTTTAATCTTCTTATGTAAAACCCAAACAGATCAAGATCTAGAGAACCTAAATTAATTAGATTGGTGGAAGTTTTAAAGTCAAGTTTTTCCAGAGTTGCGTTGAACAATATTTTGTTAATATATTGGAACCTTTCTTGAAGATAATAACATATGCAGGTAAAAGAATGCGATACTTTCCATTCTATAATTTCAAAAGAATGTGATACTTTCCTTTCTATAATTTTCTTTTAATATTTTCTATAATCTCATTTCATTGCCCTTATTGTTTTCCATCAGAAGCATTTTAGGAAATCATTGAAAGACTTGACCATCAAAGTGTTGTTACATGCCTCAATCTGCTTAATCCAATAAGGGTTGCTGTGAACATCTTCTGTATTTGGTTGTGATCTTGCATCACAAGAAAAGTGAATGGAAGGCTTTTTGCCCTCTCCGGCTTACCTTTCTAAATATTGAGAATCTGGCTGATCTTTTGTTGCTACAGGTAGTTTATGAGCATCACCCACGACCAAAACAGCTGATAGTAGAGAATGATCTCCCACAAAAGCAACAGAATTTGAATTTGATTGAAGAATGCAGAGTTGGGCATCAGTCTGGAGGTCAAGTAATGGTGATGCAAATGGCAACTGCCCTACTAAAAGCACTTCATGTCAACAATGAGTTGTCCAAATGAAGCGATGGGGAGTTACATATTCTATTCAACACTAAGCTTCTTTCAGAAGTAAGATTCCTTTACTCAACACGTCTATTTCTGTACTCATATTCGAATTTAGTGTGCATGATCCTTTTAGTATAGTTGCAAACCGTTTGAATCATCCAACATTGCCTCTGTTGGCACTATTTTGTGCTTAAATTAATTCAAATGTTGCGTCTATATGTTGCATCTGTGATGGGTGGGTGTATGAATGGGTAGAACTTACCCTTGATATTTGGTATTTTGTGGTTTTAGAGTATGAAGAACAAAATTAATTGTTGGATTGTCTAAAATAGTAAATGTAAACCTTTCTTGATTTGCAAGGTTGGGGGGTTCTTATGTTATTTCGGAATAATTGCTTCAAATCCTTCTTTCATTTATATTGACGGTTCATGATCGTAAGATATAGATAGTGTTGCACACACCGACAGTCTAACAATTGATAGTGTGTAGGCAGTTTTGGTATCTGAAGTGCCTTTCATTCAACATTGTGTGTGCTTGATTGGATTCTTTTCAAGGTTACTGGAGTACGTTGCTATTGGGCCTCGCTTCTCAAATTTGATTTCCCAAACATTGTTAGTTCTTCTGAAGCGGCTTCCTCCAAAGGTTTTTTTTTCATTCTGATGCCCCCTTAAAGTCAACATCAAACAGATATAAATTGAATATTTAACTCTTTTGTCAGGGATGCCGCATGCATGAGCACCCAGGACTAACCTGTTATATATTCTATTTATTTAGGCCTATACCTTTTCTGTTTTATTAGATAATTTCCCCTCTTTTTCTTTGATGAATAATAATCCTTTTTGGGTGCACTGTTACCCATTTCTTCCATATTTGTACATGTTTCTTTGTTATTGGATCAGGAGTAGGCCGTGGAGTCTTCTAACTTTTGGTGCGCAAAAAAAGAGGGAAGAGGCAATGCTCCACAAGAATTCGAAGGTTATTCGCTCTCTCGCTCTGGATTTGTTTTTATTGGGGAGATTTTATTTGTTTTATTTTTTTGGTTATTGGATCAGGAGTTGAATGCTATTTGCGACATATTTTCACCTTTTAGTGTATCTTTTTTTCCTTGAATATAGGAGAGTCTCGGCGATGCATTAATTATTTTCACATTCTCTCTTAATTTTGTAGCAATTTGGAGAGGGCTACATTATTTGGTGTTTGTAGTTAATATAATACATAAATACGTTGAGCATACATAAGAAAACAGGAGGATGATAAGGGATTAAATCCTTCCTGGTTCTTGAAGCAGTCTCTCTGATCAATTTTTTTTTTTGTGTAGCAGGGTTAGCGGGTCAGAGCTCACATGAATCGAATCAAGTCATTGAGAATTATTTAGTGTGGCCACTGATCGCTTCCGAGTATACACCCAAAGAACGGTTGTAGTTTTACCGCAAGCGCACGGTATAGCGGCGAGCAGGTATCGAACACAGGGAGGACGAATGACCGTGCTTGCTCCTAATCCACCTGGCTATTTAAGAATAGAGAGAATTGCCTTGGGCGATCCTGTCACAATCGTCAGACAAATATGCGAAATATCAAATCAAATAAAGAACGTCTAGGGAATGGGGAATTCCCGCTACTCACCGTATTTCATAAATGTGGTTCGTCGGTATCAAAATTGCTAGAATGAGAATTTAGATGAACTAGTTGCAACTGAATGTAGAACCAAGCTCACGCTCTCGCGCTGTTGCCGGTCTATAGCTATCCTAGGGTCGGGTCCAATCTCTTGCAAACCCTAGCCTAGGAAAGCTAGCATTAGGATCAACATCATCGTCCAATTGCGCACCGAGCCCAATCTCTTGCAAACTCGGTCCACAATCTAAATTAGGATAGTTCCTACCCGTCCAATCTCTTGCAAACGGGTATCGGCACGGAATTGCAACCGGAGATCCTAGTATCGGTCCAATCTCTTGCAAACCGATACTTCGAAAATCTGACTCCAACCCAATTCGGATTTCTAGGGCTTCCTATCAAATTGGGATCCAATCTCTTGCAAATCCCAATTGATATGAATACCTAGCTATCCGTAGTAATTTGATCCCAATCTAATCTCTAATTATTGATTCTAGCACAATTTCCACCAATTTATCACAAATACGAAATTGGGCTCGTAGGGTTCATCCCCACGCCCCAAGACGTGGAGACTACTCACAAATCATGGCAATAGCACAAAAATAATCAATGAAATAGGCAATGGAATTCATCACAACAATGATATAAACAATAAAAATAGAGTTTTTGGGGAAGAGAGATGCAAACCAAAGTAGTTCTTCAATTAATCCAACAAAAATCCAAGTTTTTCCTCTCCTCCAATCACAAATAATAAAGCTAAAAAGTAGTCTCAAAAAGCTGCAAAAAAATCTAAGAGATGGCTCTCTAAACTAGGGTAAAAACAGGGCTTAAATAGCCCCAAAAATCGTCCAAAAATCCTGACCAAAACGCCCCTGCACAGCCTGTTTTCCACAAATTTCGCTACATGCAGCGCATCGCACTCGGCCGAGTGACAAAAGTCGCTCGGCCGAGTGAAAACCCTGTCAATTTTCCAGTAAGTCGGGGGCTTCAGGGGTCTTCAGTTCGGGGGTGGCTCGGCCGAGTGAGCTATCGTCACTCGGCTGATGGCTTCACTGCACTCGGGCGGACGTGGTTTACCACTCGGCCGAGTGGGTCTTCTGAAGCTCAGATGGCCGAAAAACAGTAACTTCGGTATTTTGGAGGGGCTTCGTCTGGGCGCCACTCGGGCGGACGTGGTATCGTCACTCGGCCGATGTGGACTCCGTCGCTCGGCCGAGTACACATGGAAATCGTGTCTGAACGGGTCGACCGAGCAGTGTCTCGCTGGTCGGCCGAGTGGCTCCTCCACTCGGCCGAGTGGGACACAAAAAATGCCCATTCTGCTTATTTTGGCCTCCTCGTCGCTCCTGCGACGTCCATTCTTCTTCCGCTCCTCTCCAACAGCAAAATACTCCTCGGGGAGGTCGTCGGTGGCCGTCTAGAGTGAGCGCATCTCATGATCACTCCAAATCGCGCCAAATCACCTGAAATGCGACAAAAACAACAAATCATGAAAAGCATCGCAATATCGTCGATATATCGTGAAAAACATGATTTGGGCGATCTAAATGGCATGCAAACATGCGAAAAAAAGGTGTAAAATAAGGAGTGATCAAAATCCCCCAAGCTTGCCTCTTACTCGTCCTCGAGGAAGATAAGTAAAAGGCGAACCCGGTGGATTCGGAAAACGAAAACGGCGAAAAACGAAAAAATGAAAAACGAAGAAGAATGAAAACCAAATGAAAATAAAGAAAGAAAGAAAGAAAGAAAGTAGGAAAGAGGAAGGATGCTAGATCATTTTCTCAGGACGTGGGTTTCACTTACTCTTATAGCATGCACAGAGTGAGAAATACATGTCAAAGAATCTCATTTTGATATCATAGTATAATAGTGCAAGTAGAAAATAGAAAACCCACGAACGACGGTATAATCATGAAAAACGGAATGATTTTAAAATTAACATCGCCTGAATCATCTAAAGCTGTATACAAATCTCAGATCACACACTTTTCAATTAAACGCTTTCTATCTGGAGTAAAAGAGTATCACATCATAGAATAGAGAGAATAGAAAAGTATGGATTTCATGAAATGAATGCTAGGCTTAGATTTCTGGATTTCGTAAAGCTAGAAACAATCTCACCGAGTATAGAATATTACTTAGCCTAGGTTGTCGTGCAATGTCAAGTAGTCACTCTCTCACACATCAATGGATCCCCTCCCCCAAGCTTATCTATAAGCGTGGTGGCACAAAAATATTTACATCCCCATTTTTATATAGCTCCAAAGGCAAAGAAGAGAAGGAAGGAAGAAAGAAAGTGAGATGGGATCTTTTATTGAGGATTTTTCCTCTTTTCTTTTTCTTTTTCTCTTTTTTTTTGCAACATATATACAATGATCCCAACTCAGAGAGAGATAATGATATACAAGAATGTTCTCCTCCCTTTTTATTATTATTTTTTGGAATAAGAGATTTGGAGCTAGGAATTAATAGCGGGGGAAATGCCATAAAATAGGGTCACTAAGGGGAGATTCACCAATGATTTTTAAAAGTAGAGAAATGATGTTCAAGATTTGTGGAGAAAGAAATAAATATAACTCTCGGCTCACTCTATAAGACATGCACGACAACTTCAGCAGGGTAATCTAATCTACTCAGTTTCGATCACAAAAAAGCTAACTAATCCAGATATATCATAGCTAATCATCATTCAATCATCCTGAAGTGAAGTGTACAATTCATGCATATAGAAGTGATAAAGGAAAAGAAATCAGTACTCCAGATATAGGCATTCAATGCGTGAATCTTGGTGTGTTTTCTGTGATAGCATACATATGAATATTCAGGCTCAGCTAATAATAAAATTTCATCCATTTTCATGCGGAAAAAGTGTGGGTTACTACTCCTAAATGCAAAGCAAGTCATAGCATATGATATCAGAAATGAAATCTAAGACACGACAAATATAGCATGCATATAGAATAAGCTAACTCCACGTAGACATCATCACAGAAAATTCATCTCTAGCATGAGATGAAAAAGAAAGAAGTAAAGATAAAAGGAAAATAGAACTATGCAATGCGGCACACAGGAAAGTACGGAAAACGTGATGCATGGCAAAATAAAAGAAAAATAAAAGGAAAATGAGTGCAAAAGTGAAAAACGGGGTGAAAAACTGAAAATAAAGGTGGCAGACGTGAGAACTCACTCCCCCAAGCTAAACGGCACAGTGTCCTCAATGTGCAAAGTGTGGCACACAGAGAGACAAGTAATGTGAGGGGCAAGTGAGGATGCATGCATGATGGGAAGAAAAAAGATAATGAAAGGAAAAAGAAATGAAAATATGATGCGGAAATGATGCATGCACAGATAGGAGTGATACGAAAATAAATGCGGCACCAAAAACTCTCACTCTCTCCCAAAAAGATATATATAGATGTGATCAAAATGAGAATCCCAAGTAGATATGATATGATATGCACAAATGGATATGATCAAAAATATAATACCAAAATAAGCGAGGGGAGGGGGTGGACAAAAGTGCATCAGGACCCAGCAGAGACGGGCAGCACAACGGCAGGAATGGATCAAGGCATCAAGAGTGCCTAAGAAGGCGGTGCCGCGCCGTCTCCGTCCTGAGGCGGAGGTGGTGGTGGTGGTGGTGTAGGCTGCTGAGCTGGGGTGGGCGTGGAAGTGGAAGCAGGTCTAGTGTGTGTGGAAGTGTGTGTGGGAACCTGCTGGGTGGGTGGGGGTACGCGCGGCAGACGCTCTAAGATCTGTGTCAGGCAGTAGGGATCTGAGGGATCAGGTCAAAGCGTCCAGCCATCGCAGAGACGGTGGAGGACAGGGTCCTAAGGTCTCCTCTAAGACCACTCACCGCCAACTCAAGAGCACGTATGCTCTGCAGTACAGTGTCGGGCGGGGGTGGTGCAGAGGGACGAACCTGTCGGGGCTGCGCAGGGCGAGGCTGGCGTACGCGAGTGGAGTATGTAACGGGCTCAGCAGGGAAGGGGACAAAAGGTGCCGCGCCAGGAAAAGTGGGCCGGGCCTCAGTGTGAGGTCGGGGCGGGCGGTGCGAAGAAGAGGCAGCGGCAGCGAAAGAAGAGTACAAAAGCGGCTGCGAGGCGGCTAGAGAGGTCAGTGGCACAGAAGTGTGGACAGACGCCACGACGCTCTCAGAGAATACGGTAGCTGTGGAGACAGAGGACTCTACCGCTGGGGTGGAAGTGTGTGGACCGAAAGGCGCAATCCCAGCGGAGATCATGCTAGCCATGGTCTCCACGACCGCGGTGAACGAGGGCTCTCCACTCTCAACAAAGGTCTGCGGGCGCTCGGGGAGAGCGGAGCAAAGAGGCTCCACGGACAGAGGGCCAGAGGTGGTGGCGGGAGTGGTGGGGACAGCCTCGGAAGTGGTGACAGTGGTGGAAGTGGGCTCAGCAAGAGTACTCTCGACACTGGCAGAGGTGGGGACAGAAGTGTCAAGAGCAGCGGAAACGTCAGGAACAGGCTGAGGGGCCACAGGGTCGACGGGGTCGGCAGCAGGCTCGGCAGGGTGTGCAGCAGGGTCTGCGGGAGCAGCCTGGGCAGCGTGGGCCTGCTCGGCCTCCTCGGCCTCGAGCACGTACGCAGCGGGGATGAGGACATCCATCGCTGGGAGCCAGTCAACGTGGGCTGGTGCAATCTGGGTCCGAGCTGGGCTCGGGAGAATCATGTAGTCGGCACCGAAAGGGCCGTGCAACCAGACCCAGTGACGCTCACCATGCGGACGCAGCATCTTCATCTGGGCCATAACATCTATCGACAAAGAGGTGGGGCCCGGGACGCGTCGCAAGTCGTCGGGGAAGTCCTCGCCGGTCATAAGAGCCAGCAAGGTAATCAGGCCGCCACAGCATATCGGCGAGCGAGCGCCCACCGATACAATGATGCGGTCTAAGTACCATGCCGCGATATCGATCACGACGGCGGGGACAAGCTCATCTCCATCCCTAGATAGAGCTCTGGGACGGGTCATCGCGTAGAGCATGTAAAGCTCTGGCGTAGACATCGTGCCCGGCTCATATCTGGCCAAAAATGTCGTCGCCATAAGGCGCTGAGCAGTGCGAAGGCAGGGATGTACGATGGCCGAGGCCTTGGCCCTACTAGGGTCAAAGGCGGCGTGGAGACCCGTGATACGTGCCCAGAAGGCACCGGCGTCGAAAGAGGGTGGGGGGATATGTGTGGGGCCATAACCGCGATCGGCTCCGGGGACGGCGGGGCAAGAGAAAATTGCTCTCATCATATCGAGAGTGACCTGGCACTCTCGATCCATAAACCGAAATGAGCATCCCTCATCGGTCCGGGCGATCGAGCTCAAAACCTCAAGTGTCGGACGGGTAAAAGTATCCGCCGACACCTGGAAAAAATCTCGCCAGCCCACGTTGTCGTACAACGTGAGCATCCCCTCAAGTACCCCCAGGCGTCCTAGGTCAGCGAGGTGTGCAAACCTGGAGGGTACGATCGAGCGCTGGGAGATACGCTCGAAGACGGCGCGGTGTGCGTCGTCTCGGAACGTAATCCCGAGCGGCCCGACCAGTGGGGCCGGTGGTGGTGGCTGTGGATCGGCGGGGGGAGGCTGTGTGGGCTGTGGGTGCACTGCAGGCTGTGCGGGGTGTGCGGGGCCTGCAGGCTGTGCTGGGTGGACGGCGTGTGTGGGGGAAGGAGGAGGAGACTCTTCCGCCTCGTGGGCGGGGCCGGCGTCATCCGACCTCTTCCGCTTAGCGGAAGGTCTCCTCGTCCGGGGTCGTGTCCGGGGCGGCATATCGGCCCCGAGCGCGCCGAAAAGTGAAAAAGTGTGTGCGTGTGCAAAAAGAATGGAAAGAGTGTACCAAAACACGCCGCGAGTGCTAAGCGGTGGAAGCGTGCGAAGTCCGCGCCTCCACGTAGTCCTGAGCAGCCCGTAGAAGCTCCCCTGGCCTCCCCTAAGCTACAATAAGCAACCTGCGCGTGAAAAAGCGATATCAACGTGTAATAATCAAAATGTATGGAGAAATAGGGGTATAATGGATAGATATAGAAATTGATTTGGGTTAGGGGGCGTTTAGCACATGGATCCTCAAAAAATACACGAAAAGAGGAGAAAACGGTGAAAATAAGCGAACCGGAGGTGATCGGAGGCGGGGCTGCCGGCGGCGGCTCGGGCGGGGCGCGGCGACGGTCGGCCGGCGGTGGCAGGCCGAGCGGCGGCGCGCGCGGGCTTGGTCGGGCGAGTGGGGGTGAGGACGAGCGGTATCGGGCGAGGGGAATCCGAGGGGTCGGGCGATTTGGGAATTTTGCGGTTTCGAAAAACGCGCCCCCCCCCCCCCCTCGGTCCTTATATAATAGAAGTTACGACTCGGCCGAGTGACGTGGTCACTCGGCCGAGCGAGACCATAGAAATTTTCTCCCCGATATCGCTTCGGCCGAGTGGCTTTGCCAGCCTCGGCCGAGTGGAGTAAGTCCATTCGGCCGAGTGACTCAAGCTACTCGGCATGACTCGCCCTAGGAGGGTATCCGTTTTACTCGGCCGAGTGAATATATATACTCGGCCGAGTAGCAGTTATATCGAAATCAAGAAAATAAACAGAGAGTTGGGTTCAGCAGACTTCCCTCGTTCGTGAGCGGCTCGGCCGGACGAACTTGTGTACTCGGCCGAGTGACTAGTATACTCGGCCGAGTGAGCCTTAATTTCTGCTGTTTGTCTTCGTTTGGGCTCTAAACTCTGTCTTTCTTCCTCCAGTCGATTTCATCCTCCTCCTAAGCGTCGAGCGCCTTCTTGGGGCGCTCCTCGTCGTCTCGCTCATCCTCCACATGATGGATCTACCTATCTCCTCTCCTGTCAAGAAAAATAGGACCCGTTATCACGAAAAACTTGGTCGGATGACTCAAAACACTAAAAATTTCTAAAACGAAAATAAAGAAAAAGTAAAAATAAAGCAAAAACCGTCGGGTTGCCTCCCGACAAGCGCTCGTTTTAGGTCGTGAGCTCGACCCCCTATAATTTTCAATCAATGCGGGATGTTTGGTACATATGAGATGCACCCGTCAAACTTCCCGGGGAGCGCGCTTGGATTTGGACGTGGCGGCGTAGCGTTCTCCCTCGGAGGTCTTTTGTCTCGAATGGTGTTGGGGGGAGGCTCCCCCAAGCTAGCAATTGCCCCGGTCAACGGCTTAACCGGCGATGCCGATTTCCGTACCAGCGGAGCTTTCCTTGGAGACTTTAATTTCGAGAGCTTGCAGAGCTCTCGAATCCTTGCGACATCAGCGTCGCCTTCATCTTCATCAGCGGAGAAGTCGGGGGAATCATCTTTGTTCTCTTCATCTTGGCCTAGATCCGGGCCTTCTTCAAATTCTTCATCAAAAAGAGCGCCGATTGAGTGAGGAATCGCCTCCTCTATCACCTCATCAAGGAGGTCCATGTAATCAAGCTCCTCGTGGTAAGGCATGTGCTTCATTGCCTTAGGAATGTGGAGCTCCACCTCGATGTTACCGACGTTTAAAGTAAGTGTACCTTCGCGCACGTCGACGATGACTCCGGCGGTGGCGAGGAAGGGGCGTCCAAGTATCAATGAGGTGTCTCCCTCCTCCTTAATGTCCATGATGACGAAGTCACATTGCAAGCATATTCCACCCGGGACTTGAAGTGGGATGTCTTCGGCAATCCCCACCGGCCTTGTTATCCGGCCATCGGCTAATTGAATGCGCATGTCGGTGGGCTTCAACTTTGTCCCGGTGTTAAGCTTTAAGAACATGGAGAGGGGCATGAGACTCACACTAGCCCCAAGGTCGACCAACGCCTTTTGAAGAGGCACGCCACCCAAAGTGCAAGGAATCCGAAAACTCCCCGGATCTTTAAATTTTGTCGGCTCCTTCTCTCTCTTGGTGAACCAAGAGCCTTCCTCGGCTAGCATTATCTTCTCCTTCCTTTTCCTCCCCGAAATCAAGTCCTTCAAAAATTTAGCATACGTGGGGATCTCGATGATGGCGTCGAGGAAGGGAATATTGAGGCTAACTCCTCTTAGATACTCGAGGAATTTCGCTAGCCTTTTCTCCATTTTCGCTTTCGCTAGTCTTTGGGGGAATGGGACCGGTGGCATGAAGCGCCTCTCCTCAATTAATCGCTCCGCCCTAGATTTCTCCTTGTCTTGTGGCTCCTTCTCCTTATCAACCTCAACTACCGGCTCAACCGGCTCCAAGCTTTCCTCCACGGCCTCCTCAATAGGAATCATGGCGGGGGTGGTGTCCTTCCCGCCTCTAGTAGTGACGGCAACTACGGCGTTGATGTGGCCCGTGTTGCCCCGTGGGTTTTGCTCCGGTTGCGCCGGCAATCTTTGAGTGTTCCGGTTGAGCAACGCTAATTGCTCCGATATTTGAGCCACTACGGTATTAAAAGATTCTTGTCCCGCCTTCAAAGTAGCATTCACCTTATTTTGCTCGACCATGAACGCCTCCACTCTAGATTCGAAGTCGGTTCGTTGTGGAGCTTGTGGAGGGTTTTGATTTTGATTCCTCCACCCTTGGTTGTATCCGGGAGGCCTATATGGTGGAACTTGTTGCTTCGGTTGAAAGTTTTGTTGCGGAGGCCCCCTCGGTGGATAGTTTTGTTGTTGGGGTGGTGGTGGTCGAGCTTGTTGAGGCGGTGGTTGTGGCGGGTTCAAGGCTCCTTCATTGTTGGCGTAGGAGAATCCCGAATGATTTCTTGCGGCCGGATTGGACCAATACCCTTGGTTCCCCGCAACATATTGTATTTGCTCCAAGGATCCTTCTCCTTGCTCTCCTCCCGAGTACATGACTTGAGATTGGTCTTGCCAATCACACATTTAGTAGGTCGGTGCGGAGGTGGATGGGCTTCCTTGGGGCTCCGTGATAAATTTCTCCAATCTCTCCACCACCTTGTGGAGAGAATCAAATTTGCTCGTGAGCTCCGCTACAGCCTTCGCCTCGTAGATGCTAGTTGGCTTTAAGGAGGATGTGGAGTGTCCTCGCTCATCGCCCCATTGTTGGTTATTTGAGGCCATCTCCTCAATTAGGGCCGTAGCTTCCTCGGGAGTCTTTGACAAGATTGCACCATTCGCCGCGGCATCAATAATTTGCTTGGTCCCCGGTTGGAGACCGTTGTAGAAGCTATGAACTAGCTCACAATCCTCTATACTGTGGTGCGGGCATTGATGTTGCAAATCCTTAAAACGCCCCCATGCTTCATAGAGCGTCTCCTGTGGTCCTTGCTTGAAGGACATGAGAGCGCTCCGGATCTTCACCGTCTTGGATGGCGGATAAAATTTGTCAATAAATGCACTCGCCAACTCGTCCCAAGTGGTGAAGACACCCTCAGCTTGCGTCCTCAACCAATAGAGTGCCTTGTCCTTTAGCGTAAAGGGGAAGAGGCGCAGTCTGATAGCGTCGTTGGAGACCCCCGGCATCTGGAATGTGGCGCACTTTGACAAGAATAGTTGGATGTGGTAGTGGGGGTTCTCATGTGCGTTCCCATGAAACGGGTCTTGTTGCATCAACACCACCAATCCAGTCTTTAGCTCGAAGTTCTTGTCAGCCGCCAACCCCGGCATGGCAATGGACGAGGTGGTAGAAGAAGTCTTAGGCCGAAGCCTATCTCGAATCGAGATTATCCTTGCCATCCTTGCCGCCAATTCTTCAGGAGTTTCCGGGTTGGTCATATACCTCCCTTCCGGATCTTGTCTCTTTTCCGCTCTAAGTCTCCGCGCGGTACGTTCGATCTCGGGATCAAATAATAAGTCTTCTGGGTCCGCCGTAGATCTCGTGTTCATGCACAGGGGAAACAGAGTTTCGAAGAAATGATTAATACCGTGGAAGGGTTAGGCAAGAAATAAGAAATAAAAATAATGATAATAATAAAAAGAAAAAGAATAGCTAGGGTAAAAAAGAATCAAACGCAATCGCCTCCCCGGCAACGGCGCCAAAAACTTGATCGCTTCCGAGTATACACCCAAAGAACGGTTGTAGTTTTACCGCAAGCGCACGGTATAGCGGCGAGCGGGTATCGAACACAGGGAGGACGAATGACCGTGCTTGCTCCTAATCCACCTGGCTATTTAAGAATAGAGAGAATTGCCTTGGGCGATCCTGTCACAATCGTCAGACAAATATGCGAAATATCAAATCAAATAAAGAACGTCTAGGGAATGGGGAATTCCCGCTACTCACCGTATTTCATAAATGTGGTTCGTCGGTATCAAAATTGCTAGAATGAGAATTTAGATGAACTAGTTGCAACTGAATGTAGAACCAAGCTCACGCTCTCGCGCTGTTGCCGGTCTATAGCTATCCTAGGGTCGGGTCCAATCTCTTGCAAACCCTAGCCTAGGAAAGCTAGCATTAGGATCAACATCATCGTCCAATTGCGCACCGAGCCCAATCTCTTGCAAACTCGGTCCACAATCTAAATTAGGATAGTTCCTACCCGTCCAATCTCTTGCAAACGGGTATCGGCACGGAATTGCAACCGGAGATCCTAGTATCGGTCCAATCTCTTGCAAACCGATACTTCGAAAATCTGACTCCAACCCAATTCGGATTTCTAGGGCTTCCTATCAAATTGGGATCCAATCTCTTGCAAATCCCAATTGATATGAATACCTAGCTATCCGTAGTAATTCGATCCCAATCTAATCTCTAATTATTGATTCTAGCACAATTTCCACCAATTTATCACAAATACGAAATTGGGCTTGTAGGGTTCATCCCCACGCCCCAAGACGTGGAGACTACTCACAAATCATGGCAATAGCACAAAAATAATCAATGAAATAGGCAATGGAATTCATCACAACAATGATATAAACAATAAAAATAGAGTTTTTGGGGAAGAGAGATGCAAACCAAAGTAGTTCTTCAATTAATCCAACAAAAATCCAAGTTTTTCCTCTGCTCCAATCACAAATAATAAAGCTAAAAAGTAGTCTCAAAAAGCTGCAAAAAAATCTAAGAGATGGCTCTCTAAACTAGGGTAAAAACAGGGCTTAAATAGCCCCAAAAATCGTCCAAAAATCCTGACCAAAACGCCCCTGCACAACCTGTTTTCCGCAAATTTTGCTACAGGCAGCGCATCGCACTCGGCCGAGTGACAAAAGTCGCTCGGCCGAGTGAAAACCCTGTCAATTTTCCAGTAAGTCGGGGGCTTCAGGGGTCTTCAGTTCGGGGGCGGCTCGGCCGAGTGAGCTATCGTCACTCGGCCGATGGCTTCACTGCACTCGGGCGGACGTGGTTTACCACTCGGCCGAGTGGGTCTTCTGAAGCTCAGATGGCCGAAAAACAGTAACTTCGGTATTTTGGAGGGGCTTCGTCTGGGCGCCACTCGGGCGGACGTGGTATCGTCACTCGACCGATGTGGACTCCGTCGCTCGGCCGAGTACACATGGAAATCGTGTCTGAACGGGTCGGCCGAGCAGTGTCTCGCTGGTCGGCCGAGTGGCTCCTCCACTCGGCCGAGTGGGACACAAAAATGCCCATTCTGCTTATTTTGGCCTCCTCGTCGCTCCTGCGACGTCCATTCTTCTTCCGCTCCTCTCCAATAGCAAAATACTCCTCGGGGAGGTCGTCGGTGGCCGTCTAGAGTGAGCGCATCTCATGATCACTCCAAATCACGCCAAATCACCTGAAATGCGACAAAAACAACAAATCGTGAAAAGCATCGCAATATCGTCGATATATCGTGAAAAACATGATTTGGGCGATCTAAATGGCATGCAAACATGCGGAAAAAAAGGTGTAAAATAAGGAGTGATCAGCCACATGACCTCAGGTACAGTCCTCGCTGTCAATCCAATCTGCTTATGTGCTTAAGTTTTGCATGTTGAAATATTGTCTAAAGATTGTGTTTTAAATATATAGTCTCTTTCTCTATCTGGATTCGATCTTTGTGGGAGATTTTTAAATTTTTAAATTTTTTCGTAATTGGATCATGAGTTGGTCGATGGCATACAATCAGATCTTGAAGGAACCAAAGGATCTACAGAAAGATCTGCCCACATCATGCAGCGCAGGAATCATCATATCAGTGATCAATCGCACAGATTTTAAACTTTTTCTGTTCAATTATGGCAATTTGAAAAAAAATATGATTTTGGATTTAGAGGAAAAATGATGGTGATTTTATCATTTGTTAATTGAAAATCTAGCACCTAGGTTGATTTTGATATATAATATTTGGAAATAGGATGTGATGTGGTTTTATAAAGAATTAGTATTAAGACTTTTCAGTTCTTGGCTATGATCATAGGACTTGAATGATTTATTACATAGTTCTGTTTGCTATTTTCGCTCACAAGATTATGAATTGCATATTGTTTGACCTGTAAAGAGTACATGCATATAAAGAATCTGAACATATTTTTGAACCTATTTTTGAAGAATTTCGTCTTGATTACGCACATTAAAAGGTAGTACATAACGGACAATCCCCATTAATAATGTATTTTGTGGCTGTATTACACCAGCTTTGGGAGGTCTCCTCCAACAATAGCAGCAACAACGTCTCCATCATCTTCAATGACGTCATCACCTTCATTGCAGATAGAGAGCTTCACATCTGCATTCATCTTTAGAAGCAATAGTATGATTTCTTCTTCTCTCTTAATCCTAAGAACAATCTATTTGGCTGAACAAACTTTTTTCCTTCACCTCCCATGTTGCCATCCTACCATCGTAGTAGAGCAAGTTCCATCTCAATTACTCCATGCTTCACAAAGTAAGGATCGAATATCTTTTCAACGATCAAGGATCCAATCTATTTGGCCGAACCGTCTTTTTATGAATCATTTGAGAGTACTTCATCTATTAGCTATTAAATGGTTTATCTTTGTACAAATCGATGTGCTGCTCCTGTTCTAATCTGGATGTTTATTTTGTTTATTTTGACTATTTATTATATGATTGCTGTATATGTATGTTTTTAAATTATCTTTCGGAGTGACCGAGATCTAATTATGTATCGTGTCCATATGATCATGATTTTTTCGCTGTATTGGTCAATAATGAGTGTTAGAATAATAGTTGTTGTCTATTGAAACAGACTTTATGTTTATTTTATGATTTTTGTGAAGTCCATTTGCGTACCTTTGAATAAATTATGTTTACATCTTCGATACATGTACGATTATTAGTTCATACTTTTTGTCGTCGTTCTTCTTGGTGATTTGCTTATTCAGTTAGCCAAAAATCATTGAATTGTGTAGGTTACCTTGATGCCCCCTACTTTGTTACAACTTGATTTGACTATCGTGCAAGATGCCGACCACAAGCAACAGCCATCTTCGTACAGTCTTTCGCTTTCTCACTCTCTATTTTCCATTTCGTATATAATGGAGATTTAGGACCGAGCATGTCGTAGGACATGGATCTTTTGGTATTGTTTTTCATGTTAGTTCTTGATACTCCTTGATATGAATGAATTGTCTTCCATGTTAGTTCCAGGTTAGTTCTATAAAAACACAAAGGATATATAGAATCTAGAATGGTCCGTTTTTTCTTCATATAACACTATATTTATGATATTCAAATGCTTTACAAATTTTCGGCGGTATCTAAATTGATGAAGAAATATGAATCCCAAGTTATTGTGAGTATTGACTATAGGCATCAGTTGAAACTCATATTTTCATGGTGGCTATACAGTGAAGGAGGCTTCGGCAATGTTGTTCTAGACACTTATTTTCGTAAAATATTCTTGAAAGGTCCAACAATAGTAAAAATGAGTACATACGTTAATGCAAAATACACTTAGCACTTAAATGACACTAATCATAGGAAAACCTGCACCCACATATTTGCTAGCATAGAAAATCCTTGATATTCCATTAGCTCATTATTACTCAGTGAAAGGTAAGTTCTTAGCGTTCATCTTTGATTGCTTCTTACTTTAGTTCTCATACATAGATGTCAAGGTTTCATTTCTGTCACTTTTCCATGTTTTTCTTATTGCCTTTTGTTTTAATTTAAGTTAATGTATGAACTGTTTTCTTCTGTAGTTTGCATTAAGTTGTGTTTCAATTATGTTTCTCTCTGGAAAGAATGAGAATGTTAGATATCTACTTAATCATGGTTCTGTTTTAATTTGATGGCTATTATATTCTATGAGTGAGCATACTACAACCTTATTGACAGCCAGTATATCCCAGGAAATCATGATTCTTCCAACTGTTGCACATAATTTGGAGGAAGCTCTGCAGATGGGTTCCGAGACTTATAATCACCTAAAGGTAATTTCATGGAAAGACAAACATTATGAATTTCTATCACTATTGTGAGATGTTATTGATCAGTTAATTTTAATGAAATCAAATGATTACATCTCAAGATTTCTATTATCAGCATATTCTTGGTTTTGGATTGCAGAACAACAATTGATGATTGATAATATGTAGAAGTCTCTCTTTGGAGACATCATAATATGTCGAGACATCATTTATGGAATCCCAGTTATGAATTGTTGAAATTCATTGACTGATACATACTGTCTTGCTTTGAGATGATGAAATTAGAAAATTAATTATTTTTTAATATGACCTTTGCTAAATCCATTTGAGAAAACGTAAAACATTTCTTTACATCATCTCCTACGTATCAACATTCTTTTACGGTTTAATTGTTTGCTATGTCATAAATTGTTGGAAATATGTCTTATAGAAATACGTGGACATCTTCATACTCCAATTGTCGTTTGTACTGGAGTAAGTCTCACAGGAGGATGAAGCTAAATATCTGATCATTTTGTTTTTGTCAGTTCCTTGGCATATTGTCTGTTAAACTCTCCACACATGGCTGTTTGCAATCAGAAAAACAATTAGTATGCATTTGGAGCTTCTAATCAAATAAAAATCCTTATAACTATCATGATGCATTTCTTTGAATGTTTCATTGCTTCAAATGATTCCCTGTACTATAAACAAATTGCTTCAAATGTTTCATTGCTTTTTCACTTGATTTGAATAGATACAATTGATTTGTGAGAAAGTGATGGTTTTTGTTCAAACATCCATAATTCCATTGTTCCTAAAAACACAGTATCTTGATGCAAATTTGTGAAGCTTTGCGGTGCAACCTGGGAACATGGGAGAACTGATATCAATTGAAGCTTGGAACTGATAGTAATTTCTTTAGTCCCTAATTATAATATCAATACTTTCTTCCTCGACTGTTTGATATAGTTTCTTTCAGGCAACTTCTTTCTACAGGAACCGATGATCCTTCAGGCAAGAGGATGAACAACTCGAGGACATGGATTGAAGTCGGTTGGGTGCTAAAAGACACAAGCATTGCTCGGGTTTTTGGACTTTTGAAATGACTATGGTTTATATTGAACATTCTTTTGACAGTAAAGAGAACATACAAGAAAATTGCATGTGAATGTCATGTGAACCCGAATTGATTTTCATGACAGTATCCATCTATTGTTTTCTCGATTTTAATTATAGGTTCAATATTGATTACGTGGTTTCTGAACAATCAGGCACATATGGTTTTCATCACATATGGTTTTTCACGATCGTTAAAAGATGCAGATATGATATTCCATTATGCGTTATACTTCACTTATATGTTCATTGTCCAGGGAGTTTCCTTACACAAAATGTAGGTTGTCCTTCAGTAATCCAAGCATCAAGCAATTGCCGATGGCATTTCATGATCATAGTTTTTGAAATCATTGGATCCATCGTGTAACTTTTCTTAGAGATAGTTTTGTATCATAAAAATAAACGAGCAATTGGTCAATCCCATTATAAATTAGTTTCCGAAATCTCGGGATTCCTTTTGTAGGATGGTAATGATAGTACAAGCTTATAGCTAAACTATGCCAACCAACTGCCTTAATAATCAAAACTCGCTTATCCTACCTACGTAGTGATGATGTGATAACGGTAACATTGAGAACATCAAATGGACTTCTGTAGATTAGACTCATCCATTCCAAATGCAAGTTACAACCTTGCTCAAATCTTGCTCAAATCTTTATAAATATTGACATTTTATACGGAAAATCGAAATTTTGAACTTAAAACCGAAATTTTGGACGTGAGTTTGTGAAAATTTTGAGGGCAAAACACTAAAATTTTCGAGAAATTAAACATGAAGAGAACCGAATTTTGGGGGGAATTAAAATTTGTTGGGGGAACTAAACTCTTTGGGGGAATTAAATTTTGGAAAAAACTAAAATTTTTGAAAATTATTGGTGGGAAATAAATTTTGGAAAAAACTTAAAATTTTGAAAATTATTGGGGGAATAAAATAACGATTCTTGCGCTTTAATTATTGGTGTTTGTTTAAAATTAGTATATCCAAGATTTTTAAGTGGAGAATATTTTTAATGAATCATGACCTTAGTGCATGTGTTAAATCGGGAGGAAACTAAATTTTAGGGGAACTAAATTTTATTGACTGAAATGAATTCTTTGTGTGAAGTAAATTTTGGGGGTACTAAATTTTTAAGGGAATTAAGTATCATTTATGTTCTTTAATTATTTGCGGAACTAAGATTTTAAGGGGGTAATATTGTTAATGAACTGTGCCCTTATGAGAGAGTATTATGTTTGATAGTTAGAATGTATCAACTATTGGCAATCCATCAACAATGTGATGCATACATAAATCTGTATTTCAATACATTGTACAAAAACCCGCTTTCGCGCCGGAGGCGCCGCACCTCCGACACTAATATTTTTACGCTAATTTGTTGTTTCACGTCGAAGGCGATCGCGTCGAATTTGTTGTTCTACACTAATTTGTTGTTCCACACCGAAGGCACTCGTACTGAATTTGTTGTGTCGCGCCGAAGGCGCCCGTGCCGCTAAATATTTTATACTAATTTGTTGTTCTTTTAAATTTTGTCTGTGGAAATAATTTTTTGGTGAACAAAGATTTCAGGGGATCTTAAATGAAACGCGCACGCGTCGAATTTGTTGTTCTACACTAATTTGTTGTTCGGTGCCGATGGCGCACGCGTCGAATTTGTTGTTTCGTGTGGAAGGCGCCAGTATCGAATTTGTTGTTCCGTGTCGAAGGTGCCCGCGCCGAATTTTTTGTTCCACACCGGAGGTGTCCACGTCGAATGCGCCCTTTGCTGCTAAATAATTTTACGCTAATTTGATATTTTTAAATTTTGGCGGTGGAATTAATTATTTGGAGAACAAAGATTTCGCGAGGAAAAAATCTTAAATGAACCGTGCCCGTGGGCACGGGTTATGACTAGTATATATATATATATATATATATATATATATATATATATATATATATATATATATATATATATATATATATATATATATATATATATATATATATATATATAGGACCTGGAAGTTTATATTACATTGTCGGGAGTTCACTAAGAAACTCACCAAACGTATGGTCAGAGATGGGGCCACTACTCTCTTCTGGTATGATAACTGGCTCCCTTATAGTCCACTTTGTGACACATATGATGTGTCGATGGGTGAGGAAAGGAAAATGGTTCGTGATTACTGGTCTATGGAGGGATGTGTTGAAAATCCCGTGCTCTTACCTGTTAGACATGCCATTGCTTCGGTCACTCTACTTCCTGGGGAAGATTCTTGGAATTGGTTCTCTAAGTCTCCTTCTTTGCATGATATATAGGCTGGATCTTGTTCTATTAGGCCCTTATTTCCCTACTACAAGGTGGACTGGTATCAGGGACATATCCCAAAAAATGGCTATTACTCTGCAGCGTGCTTTTCATGCGACGCTACTTACTCATGACAAACTTGTTCTCTGGGGAGTGACCTCTTCCCCCTTTTGTGTTCTATGCTCCGATAATGCTCATGAAAGTGTGGATCATATCTTTTTTGAATGCATGTATACTAATTATCTCATTTGCAGGAGTTTCCTCAAATTGGGGATCACTACAGCTCCACCTTCCTTACTTGCAGGGGTGGGTGATCTTTTTCTTGCTTGCTATTACAAGAAGGATAGTGGGAATACTGGCAAAGACAGCCCTAGATGCAATGATATGGCACATTTGGAGAGAGAGGAACATGAAGATTTTTGAGGGGACGAGCCAGATTCAGACTCTACTCTTCGAGGATATAGCCGCTGCTGTCAGAATTGCTCTGAGACACATAGAGTGGGATCAGGATGCTGAGAGTTTGCCCATGTCAAATTGGGGGTTATTAGTGTAGATTGATTTTCTTCTTGTATTTTCGTTTTCTTCTTGTATTTGTTTTCTTTTGGTTCTTTGGGTAGAGGAAGGTGTTAAGTATTGGTGGGAGACGGCGCCTGTGCCATATCCCTCTTACTAAACATCCATCTTCTATACATAGAGCCTTGTACATTTTTTGATAGATCAATAAAGATATGCACATATTCTCCACACACACACACATTTATCAATATATATATATATATATATATATATATATATATATATATATATATATATATATTGCAAAATTAGTGTACGATCTTTATTAAGGACAAAATAAGGTTACATAAAATACAATTAACAGGAAGGGACAGAGAGGGGAGGGGGCACAAGCGCCGTCACCCCCTACTGGCCTGCCTGTCAATCAAAATTCTATGTATGTACAAAGAAGGTGAGAAAAGAAAAATAAGTGAACAATGAAGAACAGGTGAATTCATCCCGCATCCCGGAATTCCCAATTCTCGAAGACATCTTTAGCACCCTGAGAATCCGGTTCCAGGCTAATGAGGCCGGCCCTGACATCCAGCGCAATCTCTTCAAATAGATCAAGTTTAGTCCGTTTCTGATTTTCAAAAATTCTTCTATTCCTTTCCTTCCAGATATGCCATATTAGTGCCGATAGTACTGTTTTTGATAGGATGCTCAGCGGTTCTTTTCCAGAAAAATGAGATAGAAAGTAATCTCCCACCCTAGACAATTGAGGATCAATAGCAGATGTAATACCTAACTTTAGCAAGCATCTTTTAAGGAGATACCCAGTGTACTCACAAGCAAAAAACAAGTGGTCGATGTCTTCTGGCAAATTCGCATCACACAAGCCGCAAGCCATATCTGAATTAAGTCCCCAGGCCGCCAAGTGGCATTTGGTAAGCAACTTGCCCAGAAACGCACGAAGTGCAGCTAGGGAATGCTTTGGAATATGATTTGTAAACCAAAGGAGTTTATAGTATTTGAATTTTTCCCTTGGACATCTAATACCCCTCCAAGCCGCATCAAACCTGCAGGTGGTCCCCAGAGTCCAGACCCAGCTATCATCCCCAGATTCCAACGTGACGCCATGAAGTTGTGAACGGACCGGATCAATGGTAGCATCATGAATCCACCCTTCCCCGTCCCAATAATCGGAGACACGCTTGCAATTTCCATCTTCCGGGACAACTAAGGAATCACTAAGAGGACCAGAAGGTAACCAATTATCGTGCCAGAAGAGGGTGGAAGTACCATCTCGAACTTGTCTTCTAATCAAGTGTTTAGAAAACCGTCTGCAAGCAAGCATGAATTTCCAGGTGCCCGATTGGGTTGGAGTGCCTTTAGCAGCAAAAAAAGAAGATGAATCTTTATAATGGTGTCTCATATAAGTAGCCCAGAGCCCATCTTCAGATAACATACGCCAGGTCAATTTGACCCCTGCTGCATAGTTTAAGTCTGGTAGCAACCTTAGACCCACCCCACCCTCCTCTTTGGGAGTACATATCTCCTTCCAAGCCCATAAGTTTGAGGCCCCCCAGATGAATTTCTTACAAATAGAGGTAATAGTACGGAGGATGGATTTAGGAATACGGTAAACTTGGATCCAAAAGAATACCATGCCATATATCACAGTTCTAACCAGTTCAATCCGCCCTGAGATAGATAATAAAGAGGAACTCCAGCCCTGCAATCGCTTCCTGCATTTATCAACCAGCCTACTGTACATTGTGGGTTTTGGATATTTAGGGGATAAAGGCAAACCCAAATAAGTAGTAATGGCATTCCCCAATTTGATACCAAGGAGGTTAGCCAAATCTGATGGGTTGCGAGTTCCTTTACTAAAAAGCACCGTACTCTTATCCATATTAATTTCCAAACCAGTAAAATTACTAAAATCCTCTAGTAAGAGAATTAAGCCCTCAAAAGAGTGCTTATTTGCCCTGCAAAAAAGCAGCAAATCATCTGCAAAGAGTAGGTGAGATATAGCCCCAGTCCGCTTCATGGGATGGATGACGCCCAAAGAGATAGATTTTTCAAGAAGCAGAGAAAAAGCCTCCATGCAAATAACAAAAAGATAAGGTGAGAGCGGGTCACCTTGTCTAATGCCCCTATTCCCCCTAAAGTAGCCAGTCGGAGAACCATTAATAGTGACCGAGAAAGTAGGAGTGGAAATACATTCCTGAATCCATAGTATGAATCGCCTGCCAAACCCCATTTTGTGAAGAATAAAATATATGAATTGACGGTTGACACTATCAAATGCCTTTCTCAGGTCCAGCTTCAAACAAGCCCTGGCTCCCATAGGGTTGCTAAAATCCCTGATCTGTTCATGTGCTAGCAGAGCACTATCAGATAGAAGTCTACCCTTTAGAAAAGCAGACTGGTTTGGGGAAATAAGATCATGGATAATAAGCCTGAGTCTATTGCAAATAATTTTGCTAATGACCTTGTAGACTACATTACAACAAGCAATGGGTCTGTAGTCGTGGAGGCTCGCGGCATTAGAATTTTTAGGGACAAGGGTAAGATTTGTGTGATTAATAGGATGCATAATAGAAGTGGATCTGAAAAATGAGTGAATGGCCTCCGAGAAATCGTTACCTACAACACTCCACCCATGTTGGAAGAAGCAACCATTAAATCCATCCGGCCCTGGGGATTTATCCACCCCAATTTGGAACACCGCCTCCTTGATCTCCTCATTAGAGATACCCCGCTCTAGCCACATAGCAGCATCATGCGTCACAACTCTCTTTGGAACCAAGTTGGGGAAAACATCCCAATAACTATTTTGATTGTAAAGTTTCTCATAATACTTAGGGGCGTCATTTCTAATATTCTCCCAGGAAGAGGCAAGATTACCATTAGTATCAATGAGATGCCCAAGATTGTTGTGGTTCTGCCTGGCTCTCATGGCCATGAAGAAAAATTTTGAGTTTTTATCCCCAAGAGAAAGCCAATTTTGTCTGCTCTTCTGGCGTAACATTTCTTCTTCAGCAGCAATCATAGAAGTCAGTTTTTTAGCCAAATCCCGCTCCTGAAGTTGAAGCCGGATATCATGATGAATGTCAGGAGAATTCCGCATGACATGTAAAGCGTCCGTACATGCCTTAATATCCCCATTCATATCATGTTTCTTTGCCCACGACCGTAGTATAGGCTTGAGGTTACGAAGCTTGATAAAGAGCCTGTGCATTGGGGAACCAACAACCTCATAATTCCAAGCCGAATCCAACAATTCTTGATAGCCATTAAACTTGACCCAAGCATTGAAAAACCGAAAAGGTTTAGGGTAATCGCCTCTGTTGGGGTGGAGTTTTACTAGCAAGGGAGAATGGTCACTCGTATTAGAGTCCAAATACTCAACAAACGTGTCAGGAAGAAGGTGCAGCCAAGCAGGATTACACATCACCCTATCCAGTCTTGCCATAATACGCCCATCACCAATCCGTTGGTTACACCAGGTTAAAGGATTTCCCACACTTTTGACATCAGATAAAGAGCACTTACTAACACAATTATTAAATTCATCCAAAACATTGAAGTCACAACTCCTTCCACCACTCTTTTCATTTGAGAATCTTACACAATTGAAATCTCCCGCAACTATCCATGCAGCCCCCTTATGCAATACTGAATCCGCCACCAGATGATCCCAAAGTAAAAGTCTATCACTCCGAAGATTAGAACCATAAACACCCGTTATCAAAACAGTAAGACCACCCGTATTGCTGCAAGTCAAACTTATATGTTGGCTAGAAATAGAATTAGTAGAGGCCTGCCAAACATCTGCTAACCCAATCAAAATCCTCCCTTGAGGCTTAAGGTGGAAGTTGTGGAATATCTTCCAATCCTTAGGAAAACAACTACGCCATCTCCCAGTGTCATTCTTCAACTTTGTCTCAACAAGAATAACCATTGTAGGCTTAATGATCTTGAGTCTATCCCGTAGGTCCCTCCTCCTAACAGGGTTATTTAGGCCTCGGGTATTCCAAACAAATATACTCATGATCAACATTGTTGGTTTGGCTTCCCAGAAGCCCCTTCTTTGATTCTCAAACTCCTCCTAGTACTCCCCCCCATAGACTCTAAGATAGCAGTCTTCTTGTTTTGA
This sequence comes from Scilla litardierei, assembly GCA_030789695.1. Classification (NCBI taxonomy): domain Eukaryota; kingdom Viridiplantae; phylum Streptophyta; class Magnoliopsida; order Asparagales; family Asparagaceae; genus Scilla; species Scilla litardierei. The sequence goes on from CM061142.1 coordinate 431,926,025, forward strand.
TCACCACTTTTATTCACCAACCTGTTTATTTCTATAGATTCATTCACCCACTCGGGGTTCACAATCGTCAAAGGGTCAGCAATGGCCATGTTATTTGGAGCTTGGGCACTGCACAATGGCATATCTGTTGACTGAACATCAAGGTTAGGTAGGGGGCTGGTAGATAAAATAGTACCTTGAGGGCCGTCGCTCAAAATGGAGTTAGAGTCCTCAATCAATCCAGCAATAGAATTTGAATCTCCTTCAGCAGGCTGCGGGTGATGTTCACCAGGTTCCGAGTGATGGCAGGCATCCGGAGGTGAAGCCGCATCTTGAGTTAAGGTTGAATGTATAGAAATATTCTCAGTTGCAGAAGGAGTTGCCGCATCATGAGTCAAGATAGAGTGTATAGAAGTATTCACAGATCCCGGTTGCATTTTGACATTAGAAACTCTTTCATCCACCCCCTCAGTACCGCAGGTGAGGGTCAAGGAAGATACGTTAAGGCTGGTTGCAACAACATTAATATCCGGTTGGGTTCCACCATTGTCTATAGGCTTCATAAGGGGGCCTTCATTTTGCTCCAATAAAATCTCTACCGTACCAGAATTTTGGATCGAAGGGGGCTTCACATTGTCAGGGCACTGGATATCGGAATGACCGAAGCAGACGCATTTTGAACACCTAGGGGGCTCACCTTCAATCTTCACCCCTACAGGTATTTTAGAACCATCTTCAAGCATAACCATGACTTGAGATGGAATTGGTTTATTAGCATCCACCTCCACAAGACAGCGGGCATATGATATCCTTTCCAGTTTTGCAGTTTGCCTATCCAAACAAAGAGGCACACCAATAACAGAGGCAATTATATTAAAAATATCTCTAGTCCACATACCCAGGGGCACTCCATGAAGCTGAGCCCAAACTGGAACCGCTGAAAGGATGTCTCTTTCATGTCGAATTGTTGTGCTCCATCTTTGTAACACCACCAGTCTGCCCTCAAAAAGCCAAGGACCACCATGCAGGATCCTTTCACATTCATGTCCATCCTCGAATTTGAAGTAGAAGAAGCCGTTTTCTCTACTAAAAATCCTGAGTCCCTTCTTTAAATACCATAGCCTATCCACCCATGCACGAATTTGACTATAAAACGGAATATCTCCAAGGACGTATCCCACCAGCGTGTTGCTCCATTGTGCCTGGCCTTTAGCTAGGAGAGAGTTGGAGACAAGGGCGACCTGGGATCCATCCTCAATCAACCCAGGCTTCACATAATCCATGGAAAAATCAGACCCGTAGGATCTCCTGTTTGCACACTTATCAGCCCAGGATAGTTTAGCTGATTTCGTGTCAATCGTCAAAGCTGTCTTGGGTCTAATAGGCAATTTAGCGGGCACCTTATGAGCGTCAAAAAGAGAAGTATGAGCAGAAGAGCGAAAACTACCTCTTGGACCTCCAATACGAACGTTATTCAAGGGAGCAGGACCGGATCTTCTTCCCCCTCCCAAAGAATTCCCATTGCCACCCAATCCAGACTGCGCCTTCTTCCTCGATACCATGGTCCACCCACCATCATCAACACCAGGATTTATCTTGAGCACATCGCCATTGGTCTTATCCGAGCTAATACTCGCCCGATTGTGAGCCACGGGCTTACCATCAACCACAGCGACCACCGACTTGCCCCTCTTTTGAAATCCAATCCCGCCGCCCGTGGAAGATGCCGATCACCTCACAAAAACGTCGTCAGGGCGAGATCCAGATCCCTCCGACTTGCCCCTCAGCTGCAAGTCAACAATCGAAGATGCCTCAGGTCCTAGACCGCCGGTGCCAGGACCCCCAGTCGTCCAGGTGCCCGGATCCAAAATCCCCCCGCCGCTGCCTGGACAAGATCCAGATCCCACCATCTTGTCCCTCTTCTGCAAGACGACAAAAGCCGTTGGTACAGATCCATGGCCGCCGCCGGAGCTAGGATCCCCCGTCAACACGCCGCCGCCTGGATCCAAAATCTCCCCTCCGTAAAACGTGGACATCTTTTACTTTATATATATATATATATATATATATATATATATATATATATATATATATATATATATATAAGGGAAATGAAAAGAGCTCCGTACGAAAAATGGATATGATGCATGGCACACACATTTATCAATATATATATATATATGTATATATATATATATATATATATATATATATATATATATATATATATATATAAGGGAAATGAAAAGAGCTCCGTACGAAAAATGGATATGATCCATGGCAACGACACTACCTGACGTCCCCTAGTTTTGCACAAATGGGGATACCAGAATTAAATATTTATAACCGTAAGTGCACGGTGTTGTAGTGTGGCTTGTGGGTCGAACACGGGGAGGCATGTGATGTGCTTGTTATCAAATAGGAACCGGATCACCCTGTGGGCGAGCTAGCCCTATCACAAGGTGGTTGTCACGATATAAAACTACGGAAAGGTGTAAGATATAAAAAGTAACACAGGACTTTGGTTACCACCCTATCATGAGTTCTCTCTTTTACGACCGACGGATAGGAATACGATTGGATTCTAGGGTTTAGTGGTGAGACGTTGCCTCTAATAGTGGTATCTACCGTCCCATGGGCCCGATATTTCGGTCGATGCCCAGGATGATACGCTAGGTCTTCCCAGGTTCAGACGGTGGGCATTCCCATGTCCAACACTGACCGACTCTGCGAGCACTAAGCTCGCAACGATTGCTCCCGACATTTCATCCTGCCGTTCCCACGCGCTAGGAATCAATGTCTACGCTAGGGGTGTGAGCTGTGGCTAGAGGATCAAACTCCCGTTTTATTTCCCATTGGCCCAACGGTGAGAGGCGGTCTTTCTCCTGCCAATGACAATAAAATGCCCCGTGTAACCATCTAAATCCCCATATCCTATCGAAACCCTAATCCTTTGGTCGTTCTAGGGAGAACCCACGAAGGGGCTTCCACCAATGTCCTAGATTAGGAAACTACTCACTAAACATGGCAAGAGATTCGATAACAAAAATTTCAGCCATCAAAATTAAGATCAAGCAATAGAATGGAGAAGCAAACGATAGTATTAAAGCAATATCAAAGTATCAAAGTGATCGGAGAACTTACAAAACAAAATAAATTAGCAGCAGCCAAAATTCCTAAAAAACTGTTAAAAACTAGGGATCCTCGTTTTCTGGGAAACATAGGGGTTTATACACATTCTGGCAAGATGCCAGGGAATATTCCCAGAAGAAGACAAAATTAAACGTCCAACCGATCGGTTGAAACATCAACCGATCGGTTGAGATGACCGTTGACTTGGTTTTTGGCTCTGAGATACTTCACCCGATCACTGAACCGATCGGGTGAAGTCGTCCGGTTCTGAGCTAGGGAAGCTTCGGCTACAGGTGAACCGATCGGTTGGCAAGTCAACTGATCGGTTGGAATTCATCTTAAAAAATAGAGTACACTGTGCCATCCAACCGATCACAGAACCGATCGGTTGGAGTCTTCTTCACTGCTTGCTCCTGATCGGGTCTGATACGGTGCACGAACCGATCGGTTGACACTGTCCACCCGATCGGTTGAGGGTAGATACATGCTCTAACTTGACATTTGGCCCTCAGGTTCTCGTGCGATGCCTCACATTGCTCCGGGGACTCATGATATTTGCTTTATATGTCCCCAATGCTGGCAATCTCCTGCAATAGCACAAAAACACAAAGAAAGTGAAAAGAAATTAAAAATCACAAAAAAGAATAGATACAACACAACGGAAAACAACGGAAAATCACGGAGAAGACGTGCGTGAATATATAAAATATAAACGCACGTCAAAATCCCCCAAGCTGAACCCTTCCTCGTCCTCGAGGAAGACGAGTGAGAGTAGGAGCTCGGAGGGAAAAATAGAAAGGAAGAAACAGAAAAGGAAAGCAGAATCTTAGATCACCCGTCAGAGCCAATGAAAACTAACTCACCACACTAAGCAAGCATGCGATAAACACATCACTAAACCCGGGAATATGAGTCCATACAAGTGTCGTGGGTCCACGCGGTGAAGCGCAAGTGAGTGCGGTCGTGAGCTAGCAGACGGTGTAACTATCTAAATTGTGCAATAACGCTCCATATACAGATACCCAAGAAATGACCCAAATATCGTTTCAATTATAATTAGCGGTGAATAATAGCTCAAGCATGCATGAGAATAGAATAAGAATTGAAGCATATCATGTGTCGGGGACTCTACTACTAGGAACTAGGGAATCACCACACGAGTGCCTAGATGATCGCTAGGAAATTCCTATGCCAAGCGTGTTCGAAATCGATGGGGGTTGAGTAGGTGTGGAGTAGAACACTTGGTGCAAACTCTCGCCTTCCCTTTATTCACGGTGGATAGGAGTAATATTCACAACGGGAATTTTTTGGGTTTTGGGTATTTGTAAATTTTTTGTATTTTTGGCTATACATCTATTTTTTTCTTTTTTCTTTTTTCTTTTCTCCCTTTTTTGGATTTTTGGATTTTGGGCTATATATTTGTGTACTCTCCCAAGTGGGAGAACAATACACAACGCGGGGATTTGCACCAAGTAAAACAAAAAAGAATACGAACTCTAAATACTTGGCAAAAGAAAAAAAATTCGCAGATCAGAACATAAGCAAAATGGGTTATCCTAGTCCTATTAGTAGAGTCCTGACACATGCGAAGTGAAGCGTGTGTATATATATATATATATATATATATATAATTCATGCATAAAGAAGCAGACAGTGGATGCAAAATACTGCATAATCGAAATTGAAGCATGATTGTCTAGGGGTCGTCTAAGGACATGCATATAAAACAAAATCACAATGTAGAAGCACACCAACTAGCTAGTCACGACATACAACTCACACAAAACCTTAGTGAACCCACGGAGCATAAAATGCTATAGGACTCGGCTTCCTAGGGTTAGTGAAATTGATTATCGTAGCTAAGCTAAGTGTGTGTGGTTCCGTGGAAGTTCATCATGTGGGGTCATCTCTAGGAGAGGGGGAATAAAAAGAAGGAAAGAAAAAGAAAAACACGATGAAAACGACTCAAAAATAACGGGAAAAGACACAACTGACGCACAAAGTGCGACTCCCCCAAGCTGAACATTGCATTGGCCTCAATGCAATAAGAGTAGATGCGGGAGGGCAACGAAAGTGGGAGGAAAATACGCAACGAAAAAAAAATGAAAAACTTGAAAAACATGAAAAACACACGAAACAAGATATAAAGAAGTAAAGAAAATAAACACTCAAACCAACTATATAAAACACATGCACACGAACACATATAAACAAGCACACAACAACGATGACACGACAACAATCACACAAAAAATTTGATTTTCCCCAAGCTGATCATGACAATGCTAGAAATAAGATATGATCAAGATGATGCAGAACAATGGCTAGGGGGAAAATCAGAAAAAGTAAAATCAAGGTGCAGGAGAGGCAGTCTCCTCATCCTCCTCGGGAGAGAGTGGAGGGGTGTGGGAAGGAGAGGTGACAGGTGTGCGGAGAAGTGGGGAAGGAGGTGGAGATGGTGGATGAATAGGTGCGGTGGTGGTGTGAAGGATGGGTGGAGTGTCGGTGGTAATGGTAGGTGGGAGGGATACGACGACCAATTAGGTGGGTGTGGGCAATGACGCGCACAACGGGCATCTTACGGCACGAGTAGGTGGTGGTGATAGATGTGAAGGGGGGTGGTAGGGTAGGATCAATGGTAGTGGTGGTGGGTGGGGAAGAAGTGGCGGGAGGAAGTGATGGGGGTGGAGTAGGTGGAGGAGGACCGTGAATGTGTGTAAGTAGGCGGAGAATGGTGGCCACGTTTCTCTCGAGTGTGAGGAAACATGGTTGTGAAAGGAAGGAAGTGGATGGGTCCGAGGAGGTGGAGGAGGATGTGCCAGCGCGCAGAGCAACCAGCTCAGCCTCAAGAGCGAGGCGAGCGGAGGTGGCCTGTCGGACAGCAGAAGTGGTGCCGGCGGTAGTGGTCGTGCCGGCACCGGAGTCTAGGCCTAAGAGGGCCGTAGTAAGTGCCTCAGAAGAAACAGGGATATCACACGGGGTGGTGACACTAGGTCCGAAAAGGTGCTTCTCTCAAGCGCAAGAGTCCGTTCAAGTAGTAAAATCTGGGAGTCCAGATGTCGAATCCACGGGAAGAAATCTGTAGCAACCACAATTTAAATCAAATAGAAATCTTACGAAAAGAAACTAACCACTTCAACAATGGTGACAGTGATGGTGATGTGAACACGTGAACAAAATAAACATAGAAAATCGTGTATGAAAATATCTATAAAAAGTTTGCACATGGTATGGGTTCGTTAGGATCAGTGATTCGTATTAATTTGATTGATGAATATATCACAATGAATTCTCTTTTTGAGAGCAATTCACCGGGAAAATATCCAATATAACTCAATGAATTCTCCTTTTGGGAGCAATTCATCGGAAGATGCCCTTTTGGGGGTTCAAACACAATATTCAAAAAGATCGTCGCTAAAGTTATAATACGATATGAAACTCTCTTTTGGAGAGATCAAAACTACGGTATGAAACTCCCTTTTGGGGAGATCAAAACTCACCCTTTTGGGGCGATCGTCAACTAAATCAATTCTTTTGGAATCTGAAAAAGTCGATTTACGAACAAAGATTACAATTTTAGCGACGTTTTAACGATTTAGCACGAGGAATACAACCAAACTAACGCAAATTATATCCCCTAACTACTCCATACCATGCACAACAGAGATTTAGCTACACATCATACAAAAATAAACAAGTTTCATAGCCAAATACTTCAAGTTCATAGCAAAATACAATAGAAAACACCAAAATACGGGATAGAAGTTGAAGAAAATATCACCAATTCTCCTTGAAAAGACTTCAAACTCTCTGGAAATAATAAAATAGGCCTCTGGAATTTTACAGAATTTTTCAGGGGAAAAATACGGCTCCTAGAGCCTCCAATACGCTCACAATACGCCCCAAATCTGCTTGAATACGCTCAAAAAACCCTAGGAATACCTTATATAATAAGATTGCGGGTTTTAGTCGTGCTAACGGATCTAAACCCGCGCCCAAATCATACCCGAATGCATCTGAACCGCACATCTCGATCGGAGCAAACCACGACCGTCCGATCAATGCAGGATTTGTTCTGGGCATGACACGTGGCCTTCAAATCTCGCGCTCAGCGGATCCTCTCGTTCGCGTTCGATGCGGATCGACTCTGATTTGATTTCCGCCATTGGATCGCGCGGAAACTCTCTGAGATTGTGCCACGTAGCTGCGATTTCATTCGCGTGCGGGGTGTTTAGTAGCCGTTCGATCTTCAATCAACGCTGGAGAACGCGCCACGTCGAATGCTGCGGAATCGATTTCGAATCGAGTTCAAAGTGATTGCGGGCCGTTGGATGCGGATCGGAGAAATCTTGTTCGTCCGCTTCGTCGTTCGATCAGCGCCGAAGCTGGCCGTTGGATCCGGGGGAGACGGCTCAGATTGAGCCACGTCGCCCGAAGAATTACGCTGCAGCCCGCTTCGATGGTGGCCGTCCGATCTTGATCGAGCGGTTCAAGGAAGGCCACGTCGCCCGCACGTCTGTGCCGTTGGATACGGCGGGAATTGATCCGATGCTGCCACGTGGCAGCGTTTGATTGGGCGGCGACGTATTTTCTCGTATTTCCAACGTATTTCTTCATTTAAAATGTATTCTGCATTCAAAAATACACAGTAATTAGCACAGATCTCAGAAAAATACAAATAAATAGTCGTTGGAATCGTGAGATCGAGACCAAGCTAGGAAAAATATAAAAAGTGCAGAAATACGTCGTTAAATGCTATTTTGTGCTCAAATAGTATGTTTTCTCTAATAAATAAATGTGTAGAAAATACGTAGGAATTAGAGATAAATTTAGCATCACCTGAGCAAAAAATAGGGCTAAATAGGGGATTAAATATGTAATATTGAACTCAAATCACACCCCCCAACTAGCGATTTGCTAGTCTCTAGCAAAAAGAGCGATAAATACGGATGAGTAATAAAACAATAAGTTCTTTCAAATTGCTCATGGCATGGCTCAATAATACGCATTCCAACATGATCTTGACCATCAATATACACATCCTTGAACAAAATCAATCACGTGATATTTTCTCTAATTTAGTATGAATAAATAACATGCATGCATCGTTTTGGGCAAGCGAAAGTATAACACGTCGTTTTGTTCTAGTTTTCTTGTTTCCAAGGAATTGGCCTATCAAAATAATCATTCAAGACATGTGTATTGAAATTGCTTAGTATATTCACCATTTCTTTTCTTTTATTCGTTCCGCGTAACGCGCATCAAGCAACATTCGCAGAAAAAACTATAACTTGGATCGCTCCATCAAATGAGTGAGTTTTCTGTCAATGGCTCCCAAATCAGACGATAATAGGGCATTAGGCCAAAAAGGACCCCTCGGACTGTACTACTCGAGCCAACCAAGTTATTTATTAGTGACGTACTCATTCATTCATTTTTCATCATTCATTTTTCATTTCTTTCTTTGTTCTTTTGTAAGCAACTCAACACCCATTTTTTTGAATATAAACATGAATAACAAAGGCCAAATTCCTCTTCAACTTGAAGACTATTCTTAAAAATCGTGTATACGTAAGCGTTTTCATCACATTAACATGCATGAAATATAATCAAACTATTTCGAGATAGTAATCATGGAAATTGGAAGTTTTCATGAATAGTCTATTAAAAGTAATTCCATGAAGAGAAAAATAATTAACTCAAGCCATAAACAAATTTTTAGAACTCAATTAATGCGTAATCATCCGCATTTGAGGCATATGAAGGAGCTTTAAAAGATGAGATTTGGTGATTTATTCTTATCTTAAACTTATTTTTGAAAAATTGAAAAAAAATCCTAAGTCTCGTACACACAAAAACTTGGTGGGCTCCGAAAAGGTGCTCTCTCTCAAGCGCAAGAGTCCGTACAAGTAGTAAAATCTGGGAGTCCAGATGTCGAATCCACGGGAAGAAATCTGTTGCAACCACAATTCAAATCAAATAGAAATCCTACGAAAAGAAACTAACCACTTCAACAATGATGGTGATGGTGTGAAAGTGCGTGATGGTGATGTGCGAACAAAGAAATTCGTGTATGAAAATACCTAAAAAAAGTTTGCACATGGTATGGGTTCGTTAGGATCAGTGATTCGTATTAATTTGGTAGATGAATATATCACAATGAATTCTCTTTTTGAGAGCAATTCACCGGGAAAATATCCAATATAACTCAATGAATTCTCCTTTTGGGAGCAATTCATCGGAAGATGCCCTTTTGGGGGTTCAAACACAATATTCAAAAAGATCGTCGCTAAAGTTATAATACGATATGAAACTCTCTTTTGGAGAGAACAAAACTACGGTATGAAACTCCCTTTTGGGGAGATCAAAACTCACCCTTTTGGGGCGATCATCAACTAAATCAATTCTTTTGGAATCTGAAAAAGTCGATTTACGAACAAAGATTACAATTTTAGCGACGTTTTAACGATTTAGCACGAGGAATACAACCAAACTAACGCAAATTATATCCCCTAACTACTCCATACCATGCACAATAGAGATTTAGCTACACATCATGCAAAAATAAACAAGTTTCATAGCCAAATACTTCAAGTTCATAGCAAAATACAATAGAAAACACCAAAATACGGGATAGAAGTTGAAGAAAATATCACCAATTCTCCTTGAAAAGACTTCAAACTCTCTGAAAATAATAAAATAGGCCTCTGGAATTTTACAGAATTTTTCAGGGGGAAAATACGGCTCCAAGAGCCTCCAATACGCTCAAAATACGCCCCAAATCTGCTTGAATACGCTCAAAAAACCCTAGGAATACCTGATATAATAAGATTGCGGGTTTTAGTCGTGCTAACGGGTCTAAACCCGCGCCCAAATCATACCCGAATGCATCTGAACCACACATCTCGATCGGAGCAAACCAAGACCGTCCGATCAATGCGGGATTTGTTCTGGGCATGACACGTGGCCTTCAAATCTCGCGCTCAGCGGATCCTCTCGTTCGCGTTCGATGCGGATCGACTCCGATTTGATTTCCGCCATTCGATCGCGCGGAAACTCTCTGAGATTGCACCACGTAGCTGCGATTTCGTTCGCGTGCGGGGTGTTTAGTAGCCGTTCGATCTTCAATCAACGCTGGAGAACGCGCCACGTCGAAAACTGCGGAATCGATTTCGAATCGAGTTCAAAGTGATTGCAGGCCGTTGGATGCGGATCGGAGAAATCTCGTTCGTCCGCTTCGTCGTTCGATCAGCGCCGTAGCTGGCCGTTGGATCCGGGGGAGACGGCTCAGATTGAGCCACGTCGCCCGAAGAATTACGCTGCAGCCCGCTTTGATGGTGGCCGTCCGATCTTGATCGAGCGGTTCAAGGAAGGCCACGTCGCCCGCACGTCTGTGCCGTTGGATACGGCGGGAATTGATCCGATGCTGCCACGTGGAAGCGTTTGATTGGGCGGCGACGTATTTTCTCGTATTTCCAACGTATTTCTTCATTTAAAATGTATTCTGCATTCAAAAATACACAGTAATTAGCACAGATCTCAGAAAAATACAAATAAATAGTCGTTGGAATCGTGAGATCGAGACCAAGCTAGGAAAAATATAAAAAGTGCAGAAATGCGTCGTTAAATGCTTTTTTGTGCTCAAATAGTATGTTTTCTCTAATAAATAAATGTGTAGAAAATACGTATGAATTAGAGATAAATTTAGCATCACCTGAGCACAAAATAGGGCTAAATAGGGGGTTAAATATGTAATATTGAACTCAAATCACACCCCCCAACTAGCGATTTGCTAGTCTCTAGCAAAAAGAGCGATAAATACGGATGAGTAATAAAACAATAAGTTCTTTCAAATTGCTCATGGCATGGCTCAATAATACGCATTCCAACATGATCTTGACCATCAATATACACATCCTTGAACAAAATCAATCACGTGATATTTTCTCTAATTTAGTATGAATAAATAACATGCAAGCATCGTTTTGGGCAAGCGAAAGTATAACACGTCGTTTTGTTCTAGTTTTCTTGTTTCCAAGGAATTGGCCTATCAAAATAATCATTCAAGACATGGGTATTGAAATTGCTTAGTATATTCACAATTTCTTTTCTTTTATTCGTTCCGCATAACGCGCATCAAGCAACATTCGCAGAAAAAACTATAACTTGGATCGCTCCATCAAATGAGTGAGTTTCCTGTCAATGGCTCCCAAATCAGACGATAATAGGGCATTAGGACAAAAAGGACCACTCGGACTGTACTACTTGAGCCAACCAAGTTATTTATTAGTGACGTACTCATTCATTCATTTTTCATCATTCATTTTTCATTTCTTTCTTTGTTCTTTTGTAAGCAACTCAACACCCATTTTTTTTGAATATAAACATGAATAACAAAGGCCAAATTCCTCTTCAACTTGAAGACTATTCTTAAAAATCGTGTATACGTAAGCGTTTTCATCACATTAACATGCATGAAATATAATCAAACTATTTCGAGATAGTAATCATGGAAATTGGAAGTTTTCATGAATAGTCTATTAAAAGTAATTCCATGAAGAGAAAAATAATTAACTCAAGCCATAAACAAATTTTTAGAACTCAATTAATGTGTAATCATCCGCATTTGAGGCATATGAAGGAGCTTTAAAAGATGAGATTTGGTGATTTATTCTTACCTTAACCTTATTTTTGAAAAATTGAAAAAAATCCTAAGTCTCGTACACACCCCCCAGCTAAAGATGGACATTGTCCTCAATGTCGGAAGAGGTACGAGTTTATTCAAGCAAGCAACTTAGAAAGCATATAAAAACTACACTACTTGAAAGAACACACCGTGATCAAATGGCGGATCCCGAATCTTTGATGGTGGAGGAAGTTGTTCAATTTGCTCCTTGCGCTCCTCGGCGATTATTCTTCCTCCAACGACTAAACTGGATCCCAGCAACGTAACTCCCATCATCTCTATAAGATGTCCACCTATATCCTGCAAGAGATGAGTCACGTCAATCCATTTTAGTTTAAAACTCTTCAAAATAAAATTATTCCAAATGTAGTCATCAAAATAAGTGAAAGAAATTAAAATAAGTTGACGACTACTCCCTGAAAGATTTGCACTACTCTCTGTACGATGCTCGATCAATGGAGAGAGGGGTAAATGATTTTGGGATAAAACTGGAGGAGGGCATGGTTCTGAATCCATGGAGATAATCTCAAAACCTTTGTCCCTAGCTGTCTCCTCCTCGCGTTCATCCAAAATTGCTAGCTCATCCTCTCTTTTGCACACACTTCCTGCCATGTGGATATTTATATTCGTGTCCTCGCTCGGTATTCCTGCAATAGAAGATGAACTCGTATTAGATTCTTGAGATCGAGTTTCAAAAGCATTACCTTCTTCTAAGCAAGCGGCAATCAAATTAAGATTTTCAATGGAATTTTGAATCTGCCGACTCCGAGCAAGGAAATTCTCCTGGAATTGATGGGATGTGGCCTCCTGTGTTTGAATAGTCTGGTAAGCTTCCTCTTTCAAGGATTGCAATGGTACGTCTACGCTTTGCTCTTCTTGATCGAGGCACGAAGGCTCCGTTGAATCGCTCTCTGAAGTCTCTTCCCCGGTTTCTTCGTTTTCTTGCAGAGACTCCATGTATTCCCACGCCACTGTCGGCGTCATGCCTCCCAATAATTCTTGTAGCTGCGGTTGTAGTCCATCTAGGAAGAATGCCATAAGCTCATCATTTGTGTACCCATGCTGCAGATAGCTCGATATAATGTCTGTGAACCTCCTCCAGGCCTGAAAGAAAGTTTCACAGTCAGTTTGATTAAAATTAACAATTTTGAGCTTCTCCATTCTATGTTTGTGTGCATTAGCATATCGTGCATCATAAAGATTGTTTGTGCAATAGAAGTTCATATATTCCATTTTGAAATAAAATAAAAAAATTTATGTACAGTAAAGTGGAAAGATCTCACCGAAGGTCCTCTGAATGAAATAAACCGTAGTCACAAACCATTCCTCCCCGGCAACGGCGCCAAAAAACTTGGTGGGCTCCGAAAAGGTGCTCTCTCTCAAGCGCAATAGTCCGTACAAGTAGTAAAATCTGGGAGTCCAGATGTCAAATCCACAGGAAGAAATCTGTTGCAACCACAATTCAAATCAAATAGAAATCCTACGAAAAGAAACTAACCACTTCAACAATGATGGTGATGGTGTGAAAGTGCGTGATGGTGATGTGCGAACAAAGAAATTCGTGTATGAAAATACCTATAAAAAGTTTGCACATGGTATGGGTTCGTTAGGATCAGTGATTCGTATTAATTTGGTTGATGAATATATCACAATGAATTCTCTTTTTGAGAGCAATTCACCGGGAAAATATCCAATATAACTCAATGAATTCTCCTTTTGGGAGCAATTCATCGAAAGATGCCCTTTTGGGGGTTCAAACACAATATTCAAAAAGATCGTCGCTAAAGTTATAATACGATATGAAACTCTCTTTTGGAGAGATCAAAACTACGATATGAAACTCCCTTTTGGGGAGATCAAAACTCACCCTTTTGTGGTGATCATCAACTAAATCAATTCTTTTGGAATCTGAAAAAGTCGATTTACGAACAAAGATTACAATTTTAGCGACGTTTTAACGATTTAGCACGAGGAATACAACCAAACTAACGCAAATTATATCCCCTAACTACTCCATACCATGCACAACAGAGATTTAGCTACACATCATACAAAAATAAACAAGTTTCATAGCCAAATACTTCAAGTTCATAGCAAAATACAATAGAAAACACCAAAATACGGGATAGAAGTTGAAGAAAATATCACCAATTCTCCTTGAAAAGACTTCAAACTCTCTGGAAATAATAAAATAGGCCTCTGGAATTTTACAGAATTTTTCAGGGGAAAAATACGGCTCCTAGAGCCTCCAATACGCTCACAATACGCCCCAAATCTGCTTGAATACGCTCAAAAACCCTAGGAATACCTTATATAATAAGATTGCGGGTTTTAGTCGTGCTAACGGATCTAAACCCGCGCCCAAATCATACCCGAATGCATCTGAACCGCACATCTCGATCGGAGCAAACCACGACCGTCCGATCAATGCAGGATTTGTTCTGGGCATGACACGTGGCCTTCAAATCTCGCGCTCAGCGGATCCTCTCGTTCGCGTTCGATGCGGATCGACTCTGATTTGATTTCCGCCATTGGATCGCGCGGAAACTCTCTGAGATTGTGCCACGTAGCTGCGATTTCGTTCGCGTGCGGGGTGTTTAGTAGCCGTTCGATCTTCAATCAACGCTGGAGAACGCGCCACGTCGAATGCTGCGGAATCGATTTCGAATCGAGTTCAAAGTGATTGCGGGCCGTTGGATGCGGATCGGAGAAATCTTGTTCGTCCGCTTCGTCGTTCGATCAGCGCCGCAGCTGGCCGTTGGATCCGGGGGAGACGGCTCAGATTGAGCCACGTCGCCCGAAGAATTACGCTGCAGCCCGCTTCGATGGTGGCCGTCCGATCTTGATCGAGCGGTTCAAGGAAGGCCACGTCGCCCGCACGTCTGTGCCGTTGGATACGGCGGGAATTGATCCGATGCTGCCACGTGGCAGCGTTTGATTGGGCGGCGACGTATTTTCTCGTATTTCCAACGTATTTCTTCATTTAAAATGTATTCTGCATTCAAAAATACACAGTAATTAGCACAGATCTCAGAAAAATACAAATAAATAGTCGTTGGAATCGTGAGATCGAGACCAAGCTAGGAAAAATATAAAAAGTGCAGAAATACGTCGTTAAATGCTATTTTGTGCTCAAATAGTATGTTTTCTCTAATAAATAAATGTGTAGAAAATACGTAGGAATTAGAGATAAATTTAGCATCACCTGAGCAAAAAATAGGGCTAAATAGGGGATTAAATATGTAATATTGAACTCAAATCACACCCCCCAACTAGCGATTTGCTAGTCTCTAGCAAAAAGAGCGATAAATACGGATGAGTAATAAAACAATAAGTTCTTTCAAATTGCTCATGGCATGGCTCAATAATACGCATTCCAACATGATCTTGACCATCAATATACACATCCTTGAACAAAATCAATCACGTGATATTTTCTCTAATTTAGTATGAATAAATAACATGCATGCATCGTTTTGGGCAAGCGAAAGTATAACACGTCGTTTTGTTCTAGTTTTCTTGTTTCCAAGGAATTGGCCTATCAAAATAATCATTCAAGACATGTGTATTGAAATTGCTTAGTATATTCACCATTTCTTTTCTTTTATTCGTTCCGCGTAACGCGCATCAAGCAACATTCGCAGAAAAAACTATAACTTGGATCGCTCCATCAAATGAGTGAGTTTTCTGTCAATGGCTCCCAAATCAGACGATAATAGGGCATTAGGCCAAAAAGGACCCCTCGGACTGTACTACTCGAGCCAACCAAGTTATTTATTAGTGACGTACTCATTCATTCATTTTTCATCATTCATTTTTCATTTCTTTCTTTGTTCTTTTGTAAGCAACTCAACACCCATTTTTTTGAATATAAACATGAATAACAAAGGCCAAATTCCTCTTCAACTTGAAGACTATTCTTAAAAATCGTGTATACGTAAGCGTTTTCATCACATTAACATGCATGAAATATAATCAAACTATTTCGAGATAGTAATCATGGAAATTGGAAGTTTTCATGAATAGTCTATTAAAAGTAATTCCATGAAGAGAAAAATAATTAACTCAAGCCATAAACAAATTTTTAGAACTCAATTAATGCGTAATCATCCGCATTTGAGGCATATGAAGGAGCTTTAAAAGATGAGATTTGGTGATTTATTCTTATCTTAAACTTATTTTTGAAAAATTGAAAAAAAATCCTAAGTCTCGTACACACAAAAACTTGGTGGGCTCCGAAAAGGTGCTCTCTCTCAAGCGCAAGAGTCCGTACAAGTAGTAAAATCTGGGAGTCCAGATGTCGAATCCACGGGAAGAAATCTGTTGCAACCACAATTCAAATCAAATAGAAATCCTACGAAAAGAAACTAACCACTTCAACAATGATGGTGATGGTGTGAAAGTGCGTGATGGTGATGTGCGAACAAAGAAATTCGTGTATGAAAATACCTAAAAAAAGTTTGCACATGGTATGGGTTCGTTAGGATCAGTGATTCGTATTAATTTGGTAGATGAATATATCACAATGAATTCTCTTTTTGAGAGCAATTCACCGGGAAAATATCCAATATAACTCAATGAATTCTCCTTTTGGGAGCAATTCATCGGAAGATGCCCTTTTGGGGGTTCAAACACAATATTCAAAAAGATCGTCGCTAAAGTTATAATACGATATGAAACTCTCTTTTGGAGAGAACAAAACTACGGTATGAAACTCCCTTTTGGGGAGATCAAAACTCACCCTTTTGGGGCGATCATCAACTAAATCAATTCTTTTGGAATCTGAAAAAGTCGATTTACGAACAAAGATTACAATTTTAGCGACGTTTTAACGATTTAGCACGAGGAATACAACCAAACTAACGCAAATTATATCCCCTAACTACTCCATACCATGCACAATAGAGATTTAGCTACACATCATGCAAAAATAAACAAGTTTCATAGCCAAATACTTCAAGTTCATAGCAAAATACAATAGAAAACACCAAAATACGGGATAGAAGTTGAAGAAAATATCACCAATTCTCCTTGAAAAGACTTCAAACTCTCTGAAAATAATAAAATAGGCCTCTGGAATTTTACAGAATTTTTCAGGGGGAAAATACGGCTCCAAGAGCCTCCAATACGCTCAAAATACGCCCCAAATCTGCTTGAATACGCTCAAAAAACCCTAGGAATACCTGATATAATAAGATTGCGGGTTTTAGTCGTGCTAACGGGTCTAAACCCGCGCCCAAATCATACCCGAATGCATCTGAACCACACATCTCGATCGGAGCAAACCAAGACCGTCCGATCAATGCGGGATTTGTTCTGGGCATGACACGTGGCCTTCAAATCTCGCGCTCAGCGGATCCTCTCGTTCGCGTTCGATGCGGATCGACTCCGATTTGATTTCCGCCATTCGATCGCGCGGAAACTCTCTGAGATTGCACCACGTAGCTGCGATTTCGTTCGCGTGCGGGGTGTTTAGTAGCCGTTCGATCTTCAATCAACGCTGGAGAACGCGCCACGTCGAAAACTGCGGAATCGATTTCGAATCGAGTTCAAAGTGATTGCAGGCCGTTGGATGCGGATCGGAGAAATCTCGTTCGTCCGCTTCGTCGTTCGATCAGCGCCGTAGCTGGCCGTTGGATCCGGGGGAGACGGCTCAGATTGAGCCACGTCGCCCGAAGAATTACGCTGCAGCCCGCTTTGATGGTGGCCGTCCGATCTTGATCGAGCGGTTCAAGGAAGGCCACGTCGCCCGCACGTCTGTGCCGTTGGATACGGCGGGAATTGATCCGATGCTGCCACGTGGAAGCGTTTGATTGGGCGGCGACGTATTTTCTCGTATTTCCAACGTATTTCTTCATTTAAAATGTATTCTGCATTCAAAAATACACAGTAATTAGCACAGATCTCAGAAAAATACAAATAAATAGTCGTTGGAATCGTGAGATCGAGACCAAGCTAGGAAAAATATAAAAAGTGCAGAAATGCGTCGTTAAATGCTTTTTTGTGCTCAAATAGTATGTTTTCTCTAATAAATAAATGTGTAGAAAATACGTATGAATTAGAGATAAATTTAGCATCACCTGAGCACAAAATAGGGCTAAATAGGGGGTTAAATATGTAATATTGAACTCAAATCACACCCCCCAACTAGCGATTTGCTAGTCTCTAGCAAAAAGAGCGATAAATACGGATGAGTAATAAAACAATAAGTTCTTTCAAATTGCTCATGGCATGGCTCAATAATACGCATTCCAACATGATCTTGACCATCAATATACACATCCTTGAACAAAATCAATCACGTGATATTTTCTCTAATTTAGTATGAATAAATAACATGCAAGCATCGTTTTGGGCAAGCGAAAGTATAACACGTCGTTTTGTTCTAGTTTTCTTGTTTCCAAGGAATTGGCCTATCAAAATAATCATTCAAGACATGGGTATTGAAATTGCTTAGTATATTCACAATTTCTTTTCTTTTATTCGTTCCGCATAACGCGCATCAAGCAACATTCGCAGAAAAAACTATAACTTGGATCGCTCCATCAAATGAGTGAGTTTCCTGTCAATGGCTCCCAAATCAGACGATAATAGGGCATTAGGACAAAAAGGACCACTCGGACTGTACTACTTGAGCCAACCAAGTTATTTATTAGTGACGTACTCATTCATTCATTTTTCATCATTCATTTTTCATTTCTTTCTTTGTTCTTTTGTAAGCAACTCAACACCCATTTTTTTTGAATATAAACATGAATAACAAAGGCCAAATTCCTCTTCAACTTGAAGACTATTCTTAAAAATCGTGTATACGTAAGCGTTTTCATCACATTAACATGCATGAAATATAATCAAACTATTTCGAGATAGTAATCATGGAAATTGGAAGTTTTCATGAATAGTCTATTAAAAGTAATTCCATGAAGAGAAAAATAATTAACTCAAGCCATAAACAAATTTTTAGAACTCAATTAATGTGTAATCATCCGCATTTGAGGCATATGAAGGAGCTTTAAAAGATGAGATTTGGTGATTTATTCTTACCTTAACCTTATTTTTGAAAAATTGAAAAAAATCCTAAGTCTCGTACACACCCCCCAGCTAAAGATGGACATTGTCCTCAATGTCGGAAGAGGTACGAGTTTATTCAAGCAAGCAACTTAGAAAGCATATAAAAACTACACTACTTGAAAGAACACACCGTGATCAAATGGCGGATCCCGAATCTTTGATGGTGGAGGAAGTTGTTCAATTTGCTCCTTGCGCTCCTCGGCGATTATTCTTCCTCCAACGACTAAACTGGATCCCAGCAACGTAACTCCCATCATCTCTATAAGATGTCCACCTATATCCTGCAAGAGATGAGTCACGTCAATCCATTTTAGTTTAAAACTCTTCAAAATAAAATTATTCCAAATGTAGTCATCAAAATAAGTGAAAGAAATTAAAATAAGTTGACGACTACTCCCTGAAAGATTTGCACTACTCTCTGTACGATGCTCGATCAATGGAGAGAGGGGTAAATGATTTTGGGATAAAACTGGAGGAGGGCATGGTTCTGAATCCATGGAGATAATCTCAAAACCTTTGTCCCTAGCTGTCTCCTCCTCGCGTTCATCCAAAATTGCTAGCTCATCCTCTCTTTTGCACACACTTCCTGCCATGTGGATATTTATATTCGTGTCCTCGCTCGGTATTCCTGCAATAGAAGATGAACTCGTATTAGATTCTTGAGATCGAGTTTCAAAAGCATTACCTTCTTCTAAGCAAGCGGCAATCAAATTAAGATTTTCAATGGAATTTTGAATCTGCCGACTCCGAGCAAGGAAATTCTCCTGGAATTGATGGGATGTGGCCTCCTGTGTTTGAATAGTCTGGTAAGCTTCCTCTTTCAAGGATTGCAATGGTACGTCTACGCTTTGCTCTTCTTGATCGAGGCACGAAGGCTCCGTTGAATCGCTCTCTGAAGTCTCTTCCCCGGTTTCTTCGTTTTCTTGCAGAGACTCCATGTATTCCCACGCCACTGTCGGCGTCATGCCTCCCAATAATTCTTGTAGCTGCGGTTGTAGTCCATCTAGGAAGAATGCCATAAGCTCATCATTTGTGTACCCATGCTGCAGATAGCTCGATATAATGTCTGTGAACCTCCTCCAGGCCTGAAAGAAAGTTTCACAGTCAGTTTGATTAAAATTAACAATTTTGAGCTTCTCCATTCTATGTTTGTGTGCATTAGCATATCGTGCATCATAAAGATTGTTTGTGCAATAGAAGTTCATATATTCCATTTTGAAATAAAATAAAAAAATTTATGTACAGTAAAGTGGAAAGATCTCACCGAAGGTCCTCTGAATGAAATAAACCGTAGTCACAAACCATTCCTCCCCGGCAACGGCGCCAAAAAACTTGGTGGGCTCCGAAAAGGTGCTCTCTCTCAAGCGCAATAGTCCGTACAAGTAGTAAAATCTGGGAGTCCAGATGTCAAATCCACAGGAAGAAATCTGTTGCAACCACAATTCAAATCAAATAGAAATCCTACGAAAAGAAACTAACCACTTCAACAATGATGGTGATGGTGTGAAAGTGCGTGATGGTGATGTGCGAACAAAGAAATTCGTGTATGAAAATACCTATAAAAAGTTTGCACATGGTATGGGTTCGTTAGGATCAGTGATTCGTATTAATTTGGTTGATGAATATATCACAATGAATTCTCTTTTTGAGAGCAATTCACCGGGAAAATATCCAATATAACTCAATGAATTCTCCTTTTGGGAGCAATTCATCGAAAGATGCCCTTTTGGGGGTTCAAACACAATATTCAAAAAGATCGTCGCTAAAGTTATAATACGATATGAAACTCTCTTTTGGAGAGATCAAAACTACGATATGAAACTCCCTTTTGGGGAGATCAAAACTCACCCTTTTGTGGTGATCATCAACTAAATCAATTCTTTTGGAATCTGAAAAAGTCGATTTACGAACAAAGATTACAATTTTAGCGACGTTTTAACGATTTAGCACGAGGAATACAACCAAACTAACGCAAATTATATCCCCTAACTACTCCATACCATGCACAACAGAGATTTAGCTACACATCATGCAAAAATAAACAAGTTTCATAGCCAAATACTTCAAGTTCATAGCAAAATACAATAGAAAACACCAAAATACGGGATAGAAGTTGAAGAAAATATCACCAATTCTCCTTGAAAAGACTTCAAACTCTCTGGAAATAATAAAATAGGCCTCTGGAATTTTACAGAATTTTTCAGGGGGAAAATACGGCTCCTAGAGCCTCCAATACGCTCAAAATACGCCCCAAATCTGCTTGAATACGCTCAAAAAACCCTAGGAATACCTTATATAATAAGATTGCGGGGTTTAGTCGTGCTAACGGGTCTAAACCCGCGCCCAAATCATACCCGAATGCATCTGAAACGCACATCTCGATCGGAGCAAACCACGACCGTCCGATCAATGCGGGATTTGTTCTGGGCATGACACGTGGCCTTCAAATCTCGCGCTCAGCGGATCCTCTCGTTCGCGTTCGATGCGGATCGACTCCGATTTGATTTCCGCCATTGGATCGCGCGGAAACTCTCTGAGATTGCACCACGTAGCTGTGATTTCGTTCGCGTGCGGGGTGTTTAGTAGCCGTTCGATCTTCAATCAACGCTGGAGAATGCGCCACGTCGAACGCTGCGGAATCGATTTCGAATCGAGTTCAAAGTGATTGCGGGCCGTTGGATGCGGATCGGAGAAATCTCGTTCGTCCACTTCGTCGTTCGATCAGCGCCGCAGCTGGCCGTTGGATCCGGGGGAGACGGCTCAGATTGAGCCACGTCGCCCGAAGAATTACGTTGTAGCCCGCTTCGATGGTGGCCGTCCGATCTTGATCGAGCGGTTCAAGGAAGGCCACGTCGCCCGCACGTCTGTGCCGTTGGATACGGCGGGAATTGATCCGATGCTGCCACGTGGCAGCGTTTGATTGGGCGGCGACGTATATTCTCGTATTTCCAACGTATTTCTTCATTTAAAATGTATTATGCATTCAAAAATACACAGTAATTAGCACAGATCTCAGGAAAATACAAATAAATAGTCGTTGGAATCGTGAGATCGAGACCAAGCTAGGAAAAATATAAAAAGTGCAGAAATGCGTCGTTAAATGCTTTTTTGTGCTCAAATAGTATGTTTTCTCTAATAAATAAATGTGTAGAAAATACGTATGAATTAGAGATAAATTTAGCATCACTTGAGCACAAAATAGGGCTAAATAGGGGGTTAAATATGTAATATTGAACTCAAATCACACCCCCCAACTAGCGATTTGCTAGTCTCTAGCAAAAAAGAGCGATAAATACGGATGAGTAATAAAACAATAAGTTCTTTCAAATTGCTCATGGCATGGCTCAATAATACGCATTCCAACATGATCTTGACCATCAATATACACATCCATGAACAAAATCAATCACGTGATATTTTCTCTAATTTAGTATGAATAAATAACATGCAAGCATCGTTTTGGGCAAGCGAAAGTATAACACGTCGTTTTGTTCTAGTTTTCTTGTTTCCAAGGAATTGGCCTATCAAAATAATCATTCAAGACATGTGTATTGAAATTGCTTAGTATATTCACAATTTCTTTTCTTTTATTCGTTCCGCGTAACGCGCATCAAGCAACATTCGCAGAAAAAACTATAACTTGGATCGCTCCATCAAATGAGTGAGTTTCCTGTCAATGGCTCCCAAATCAGACGATAATAGGGCATTAGGACAAAAAGGACCCCTCGGACTGTACTACTCGAGCCAACCAAGTTATTTATTAGTGACGTACTCATTCATTCATTTTTCATCATTCATTTTTCATTTCTTTCTTTGTTCTTTTGTAAGCAACTCAACACCCATTTTTTTGAATATAAACATGAATAACAAAGGCCAAATTCCTCTTCAACTTGAAGACTATTCTTAAAAATCGTGTATACGTAAGCGTTTTCATCACATTAACATGCATGAAATATATTCAAACTATTTCGAGATAGTAATCATGGAAATTGGAAGTTTTCATGAATAGTCTATTAAAAGTAATTCCATGAAGAGAAAAATAATTAACTCAAGTCATAAACAAATTTTTAGAACTCAATTAATGCGTAATCATCCGTATTTGAGGCATATGAAAGAGCTTTAAAAGATGAGATTTGGTGATTTATTCTTATCTTAACCTTATTTTTGAAAAATTGAAAAAAATCCTAAGTCTCGTACACACCCCCCAACTAAAGATGGACATTGTCCTCAATGTCGGAAGAGGTACGAGTTTATTCAAGCAAGCAACCTAGAAAGCATATAAAAACTACACTACTTGAAAGAACACACCGTGATCAAATGGCGGATCCCGAATCTTTGATGGTGGAGGAAGTTGTTCAATTTGCTCCTTGCGCTCCTCGGCGATTATTCTTCCTCCAACGACTAAACTGGATCCCAGCAACGTAACTCCCATCATCTCTATAAGATGTCCACCTATATCCTGCAAGAGATGAGTCACGTCAATCCATTTTAGTTTAAAATTCTTCAAAATAAAATTATTCCAAATGTAGTCATCAAAATAAGTGAAAGAAATTAAAATAAGTTGACGACTACTCCCTGAAAGATTTGCACTACTCTCTGTACGATGCTCGATCAATGGAGAGAGGGGTAAATGATTTTGGGATAAAACTGGAGGAGGGCATGGTTCTGAATCCATGGAGATAATCTCAAAACCTTTGTCCCTAGCTGTCTCCTCCTCGCGTTCATCCAAAATTGCTAGCTCATCCTCTCTTTTGCACACACTTCCTGCCATGTGGATATTTATATTCGTGTCCTCGCTCGGTATTCCTGCAATAGAAGATGAACTCGTATTAGATTCTTGAGATCGAGTTTCAAAAGCATTACCTTCTTCTAAGCAAGCGGCAATCAAATTAAGATTTTCAATGGAATTTTGAATCTGTCGACTCCGAGCAAGGAAATTCTCCTGGAATTGATGGGATGTGGCCTCCTGTGTTTGAATAGTCTGGTAAGCTTCCTCTTTCAAGGATTGCAATGGTACGTCTACGCTTTGCTCTTCTTGATCGAGGCACGAAGGCTCCGTTGAATCGCTCTCTGAAGTCTCTTCCCCGGTTTCTTCGTTTTCTTGCAGAGACTCCATGTATTCCCACGCCACTGTCAGCGTCATGCCTCCCAATAATTCCTGTAGCTGCGGTTGTAGTCCATCTAGGAAGAATGCCATAAGCTCATCATTTGTGTACCCATGCTGCGGATAGCTCGATATAATGTCTGTGAACCTCCTCCAGGCCTGAAAGAAAGTTTCACAGTCAGTTTGATTAAAATTAACAATTTTGAGCTTCTCCATTCTATGTTTGTGTGCATTAGCATATCGTGCATCATAAAGATTGTTTGTGCAATAGAAGTTCATATATTCCATTTTGAAATAAAATAAAAAAATTTATGTACAGTAAAGTGGAAAGATCTCACCGAAGGTCCTCTGAATGAAATAAACCGTAGTCACAAACCATTCCTCCCCGGCAACGGCGCCAAAAAACTTGGTGGGCTCCGAAAAGGTGCTCTCTCTCAAGCGCAAGAGTCCGTACAAGTAGTAAAATCTGGGAGTCCAGATGTCGAATCCACGGGAAGAAATCTGTTGCAACCACAATTCAAATCAAATAGAAATCCTACGAAAAGAAACTAACCACTTCAACAATGATGGTGATGGTGTGAAAGTGCGTGATGGTGATGTGCGAACAAAGAAATTCGTGCATGAAAATACCTATAAAAAGTTTGCACATGGTATGGATTCGTTAGGATCAGTGATTCGTATTAATTTGGTTGATGAATATATCACAATGAATTCTCTTTTTGAGAGCAATTCACCGGGAAAATATCCAATATAACTCAATGAATTCTCCTTTTGGGAGCAATTCATCGAAAGATGCCCTTTTGGGGGTTCAAACACAATATTCAAAAAGATCGTCGCTAAAGTTATAATACGATATGAAACTCTCTTTTGGAGAGATCAAAACTACGGTATGAAACTCCCTTTTGGGGAGATCAAAACTCACCCTTTTGGGGTGATCATCAACTAAATCAATTCTTTTGGAATCTGAAAAAGTCGATTTACGAACAAAGATTACAATTTTAGCGACGTTTTAACGATTTAGCACGAGGAATACAACCAAACTAACGCAAATTATATCCCCTAACTACTCCATACCATGCACAACAGAGATTTAGCTACACATCATGCAAAAATAAATAAGTTTCTAGCCAAATACTTCAAGTTCATAGCAAAATACAATAGAAAACACCAAAATACGGGATAGAAGTTGAAGAAAATATCACCAATTCTCCTTGAAAAGACTTCAAACTCTCTGGAAATAATAAAATATGCCTCTGGAATTTTACAAAATTTTTCAGGGGGAAAATACGGCTCCTAGAGCCTCCAATATGCTCAAAATACGCCCCAAATCTGTTTGAATACGCTCAAAAAACCCTAGGAATACCTTATATAATAAGATTGCGGATTTTAGTCGTGCTAACGGGTCTAAACCCGTGCCCAAATCATACCCGAATGCATCTGAAACGCACATCTCGATCGGAGCAAACCACGACCGTCCGATCAATGCGGGATTTGTTCTGGGCATGACACGTGGCCTTCAAATCTCGCGCTCAGCGGATCCTCTCGTTCGCGTTCGATGCGGATCGACTCCGATTTGATTTCCGCCATTGGATCGCACGGAAACTCTCTGAGATTGCACCACGTAGCTGTGATTTCGTTCGCGTGCGGGGTGTTTAGTAGCCGTTCGATCTTCAATCAACGCTGGAGAATGCGCCACGTCGAACGCTGCGGAATCGATTTCGAATCGAGTTCAAAGTGATTGCGGGCCGTTGCATGCGGATCGGAGAAATCTCGTTCGTCCACTTCGTCGTTCGATCAGCGCCGCAGCTGGTCGTTGGATCCGGGGGAGACGGCTCAGATTGAGCCACGTCGCCCGAAGAATTACGCTGCAGCCCGCTTCGATGGTGGCCGTCCGATCTTGATCGAGCGGTTCAAGGAAGGCCACGTCGCCCGCACGTCTGTGCCGTTGGATACGGCGGGAATTGATCCGATGCTGCCACGTGGCAGCGTTTGATTGGGCGGCGACGTATTTTCTCGTATTTCCAACGTATTTCTTCATTTAAAATGTATTCTGCATTCAAAAATACACAGTAATTAGCACAGATCTCAGAAAAATACAAATAAATAGTCGTTGGAATCGTGAGATCGAGACCAAGCTAGGAAAAATATAAAAAGTGCAGAAATGCGTCGTTAAATGCTTTTTTGTGCTCAAATAGTATGTTTTCTCTAATAAATAAATGTGTAGAAAATACGTATGAATTAGAGATAAATTTAGCATCACCTGAGCACAAAATAGGGCTAAATAGGGGGTTAAATATGTAATATTGAACTCAAATCAGGTCCTCTCTGAACGTAGGGATGTCCTGCTCGCCCTAGTGGACGGCAGGGGAAGGTGGTCGAGGTGCGTCCGGGAGAGGAAACTGTAGATGTAACCCCCCTGCAAACTCAGGATCAGGAGGAAACGACCAATCTGCCTCGAGATGAATTGACATGCGGCCAGGATTTGGTAGAATGGTATATGGTACAGGGGTGGCCATAGTAAAAAGTAAACAGACCGATGCCTCGCGACCGGATCATATGTGTGTGCTGCAGGACATCAAGATCTAGATGAGTAGATCCTGGGGCACAAGGCAAATCGGGGGGGATGACGATGTTGAAGGGCCCTGTGCTGTGCAATGAGAGTAATCAGGCCATCGCGACAATATTTAACCTTGTTTGCACGGCTAATATCAATGAGCTTTTGAATTAGCCATGCAGTGGCGTTAATGCATACACACTGGGCCTCAAAGAAAATCCCGTCAACACCGGGAATGAACGGGAAAGTCATCGCCCAAAGAATGAAAAGATCGGGGATGGTCACGGTACCAGACTCATCCCACGGAAAGAAAGCGCTAGAGATTATACGGTGGGCTAGACGAAAGACAGGGTGGATGATGGAAGAGGCCTTGGCCTTGCCTCGAGGAAAATGGTCGTGGAGAGTGAGGTTTCCCCAAAAGTGGTCGACATCGAAGTCGCGATGCAATTCATAGGGGAGGAGGGTGCCCTCAAGATTTGGGAAACCGAAGATATTGTTACTGGTGGTCGACGGGACACGGAAATTCCGGTTTCGAAGTCGAAAATCGACGACTAACCCCCCCTCAGTTTTGATGGAAGATAGAAATTCTCGGGTGAGAGAGTGGTAGGATCGTGCATGGGTGTGTAAGAAACCTAGCCAACCTAGGTTTGCGAATAAGGTCTCGACTCTAGAGAAAACTTCGAGATCGAGTAGAGTTTGATCGTGTGCAAATTTGGTGGCTAAGTGAGATCTTTGGTTGAGTCAAAAAATAGAAGTCTTTGTGTTCCTGACTCATGAAACGGATTCCCAGCAGTCCCATCAGTGGGTCTACCACAGGTATGATGGGTTGGGGTGGTGGTTGGGTAGGCGACAGAGGAGGAGCACGTCCGCGTGTGGAACGTGTGGATTTGTGTCTCTTGCAAGACGGCTCCTCTTTCTTCATGATGCGCTTACCCTTGTCATTATCTTTTGCCATGATTGTGTGGTGATTTAATGTATATGCAAGATTATATGAGTGTGCACACAACCAATGACAAAGGAGCAAAATAATAATACTTGGGCAATGTAAAAATTAAGCTAAGGAGCGAGTGTACCCAGTATCGAGGCGAGTCCTTGCTCCCAAAAGATTCCACGATGTATGATGGATGGATTTGGGGAACCGCCGCACACTAATCCAACAAGAACAGAATTTACGAAAATTTGGGCTTGGGCTAGGGTTTGCGGTTGAATGTGGTCGATGGGAGGGTGCTTGATGGTGGCAGAGTGTAGGAGGAAGTGGGGAAAAGCAATTGGGAGGAGTGGGAGTGAGGAGGGAGATCGATTCGACAGAAGGGGGGATGAACCACTCAAGTCGATTGTTGGACGTCGGGTGAATGAAATCGGGTGAGGGGGGGTATTTATAGGGGTTGGGCGAACCGATCGGGTGAAAGTTCACCTGATCGGTTGGGTCAAATTTCGAACTCCTCTTGCGGATCAACAGCTACGGTGAACCGATCGGGTGAACCTCTTACGGATCAACAGCTACAGGTGAACCAATCGGGTGAACCTCTTGCGGATCAACAGCTACAGGTGAACCGATCGGGTGAGATTTCACCCAATCGGTTGACCGTTCCCAAAAATTCCCGAGAGTTCTGTCATCGTCACCCGGTCAGCGACCCGATCGCCGCTTCTATCAACCGATCGGTTGATCGCTCACCAAAAATTCTCGAGGGTTCTGTCATCTCCACCCGGTCAGCAACCCGATCGTCGCATCTCCCAACCGATCGGTTCACTAACATGTTGATACAGGCCATTTACTGATACTGGCCACCCGATCGGTTGATGCATGAACCGATCGGGTGGGGGTAATTCCAGCACAGATGCAAAAAAATCATCTAAGTATCCAAACGAAAGTCCCCATAGTAGTATTTATTCACAAATATTAGAAAACTAATCCTATAAAAGCCGACAAAAGTTCAGAACATGGGTTGCCTCCCATGAAGCATTGGTGTTTATAGTCGTTTGCTCGACTCCCGTTGTCACGACCCGCTTCCCTAAAATGGAGGCGAGGCGAGACAAGGCCCGCTCAGGCTTGGAGCTGTGAGGCTCCAGCCTGTAAAGCGTCTAGAAATATCACACAGATCTCTGTAATGTGACACGGAACAAAGATAACAATAATAGAAAGAGACGAATAATAATAAATTATAAATCTCCTAGTCCAGATAATATTTCAACAACCAGAAAAGCCACCAGGCTAACAAAAGAGTCCAAAAGAAAGGCCCAGCATGGCCAACAATGAAAGCAACTAACAAAAGATGGTGCTACTCACTGACAAGCTAACAACAGACTAACAAAGAGAAACGACGAAGGAACACTAGGACTGGTCACCGGTGTCCTCGTACTCCACGTCAGCAACGGAATCAGGCTCAAACTCCATGAACTCGTCGTCCCCAACTACAGTCTCTGGCTCAGCAACTAACATGTGACACCCAAAGAGAAGGGGCACATGTCAGCAAAGTCTACAAGACTTTGTGCAAGGAACAAAAAGGAAGGTAAAAGCAACCTAGCAATTCTAAAGTATGCATGACATGACATATATATAAGATGTGCAGCAAATAAGTAAAAACAGCAAGTAAGACATGGCAAGGAGTAACATGACATGGAAACATGGACATGACAAGGAAACAAGTATACATTCATAAGGACAAGTACAAGTAGTAAGCACGTCGTGCACAGAGATTCTGCCCTTTGGCTAGAGAGGCTGTACGGGCCAACTTACGCTCAAGTGACCGTTTATCCCTACCCCTCCACGTGTATCGAGCCAAGGCCTTACCCCCGAACACAGAATGCTCGCTTCTGGATCACGAGCCAAGAAGTGTTTTAACAAGTATGGCGTAGGGTTATGCCCGCATAGCAGGTGCCTAGCCGGAAACACGGATTGTACAAGGATTTTGTTGCGTGTGCTACGATGCAACATACAAATCAAATGGCATGTTAGAATGCAAATGCATGGCAGATATTCAATTAAATGCGTAATGTTAGAGAAAGTAAATGTGACAGGCAAATGCATGACATGACATGACAAAAGGCAATTCTAGCTTCATTGTCAAGCTAGAACTTGGAAATTACTCCTAGACCGCTATCATTTCACGGTCT
The DNA here is from genome assembly GCA_030789695.1 of Scilla litardierei. Lineage (NCBI taxonomy): Eukaryota > Viridiplantae > Streptophyta > Magnoliopsida > Asparagales > Asparagaceae > Scilla > Scilla litardierei. The sequence continues at coordinate 431,955,665 of CM061142.1, forward strand.
AATCTCTTTCACGCTAAAAGCAAGGAAATGGCCTAAAGCATGGCCTAAAACAAGGTTGGCAAGTTTCACTTGCCTGGTTCCGGTAATGACGGTCGACGAGAGTTCGCTATTCTACAGGGACGGGTCACTGTTATGGCAAAACAGAAAATCAGAATTTGATGTTCTAATCCGGATTTGTATTGGAACCCTACAATGTCTAACAATCCATTTTTATTAGGTTTTCTAAATTATAGTGTGGGTTACAAGTTGATTAAGGGTAGATCACTAACCGTATACGAAGCGGAAGAACGACGATCCAAGATGCCTACGAATCCGCAGGTAAGAGAGGATCTCGACGATCTCCGGATTGCCGTCGCCAAATCCGATCTAGCACGGCAACGGAAGAAGCGATCCGGGAAGAACTACGGCAGAAAAGATCTCCTGCAGCTGAGATTTAACAGATCTGGAGAATGGAGAATGTAGGGGAAGATCTGGAGCAAAAGGAGAACTTGGGGTTTTAGGGTCGGCCGGCGGCCTACGGGGTGGTGCCGGTGCAATGGGGGAGGTGAGAGAGAGCACGGGAGGATGAGGTAAGGCAAGAGGAAGGTTGGGGGATGATTGGGTAAGAAAATCGGATAACAAAAGTGAGAGGAGAAGTGAAAACGTATAGGGTTTAAATAGAAATAAAAGCGGCGGCTATAACTTAACCTAGGGTTTCTGGGCATATTAGTCGGTCAGTGAAGAGTGTTCGACCGACTAATTTGGGAACTAGTCGGTCGGTCGTCCAACTGAGACCGACTAAAAGGCAAACAGTGAACAGGGTCGACACAGGGTAGACAGATTTAGTCGGTCTGTGAAGGCTCGTCAACCGACTAGTTTGGGAACTAGTCGGTCGGTGAATATTCATTGACATACTAAGGGTTGAATATGAAAGACAAATAAGCACTGAGTGTTAGTCGGTCTGAGAAGAAACTCTAACCGACTAGTTTATCAACTAGTCGGTCGATAGTCGTTCTTTGACCGACTAACCATAAACAGTAACTCGGCTGTTAGAAAGATCTCAGAATTAGTCGGTCTGAGAACAAGTTCTAACCGACTAGTTTAGGAACTAGTCGGTCGATGAATGTGCTTAGACCAACAAAGAGGAAACAGTAACTCAGGTGAAATAATCAAGATGAACTAGTCGGTTCCTGATGAGTTACCGACCGACTAGATTGTAATCTAGTCGGTTGGTTCTCCTTCTTGAACCAACTAAGATGCACGAAAAGTCTCGAATTGAAGCGCGGGGCTTCGGGAAGATTCCTATGGCTTCTAAGATCAACCTAGCTCAAAGATATGGGTGCTATGAAGCTCGTCCAACAGGAAAAAACACACAAGGAAGAGAACAACCATAATATATATAATAGCCAAAACATAGATAAAAACCAGTCATTACATCCTACCCACCTTAAGAAAAATTCCGCCCTCGGAATTTCCTAACACTCACGTGTCAGGGAACAAAAGTGGGTAACGCTCTCTCATCTCATCTTCTCTCTCCCAAGTAGACTCTCCTGGCGAGCCGTGTCGCCACATCACCCTAACAAGATCGATTATCTTGTTCCGGAGTGACTTCTGACACCTGTCCAAAATCTGCACTGGCTGCTGGTCATATGTCAGATCGGGGCGAACGGTGATCTCCGAGAAATCCACAGCATGAGATGGATCGCTGATGTACCGACGAAGCTGTGACACATAGAAGACATCGTGAACTCCTTCCAAAGATGGCGGCAAGGCTAGGCGGTAGGCTACCTCGCCAACTCTCTCCAGAATGTCAAACAGTCCAATGTATCTCGGGCTCAGCTTCCCTCGTTTCCCAAAGTGAATCACTCCTCGATTCGGGGAAATCGTCAGGAACACATGGTCACCTGGCTGAAACTCCAAAGGACGCCCTTTAGCATCTGCCCAATGCTTGAAACGGTCCTGAGCAATCCTCAGCTTCTCCCGTATGTTTCTCATAACATCCACTGCCTCCACGATCATCTCAGGTCCTAACAGCTCCCTGTCTCCAATGTCATCCCAGCTCAGTGGAGATCGACATTTCTTCCCATATAGCACGACAAAAGGTGCCATGCCAATACTCGCCTGGTAGCTGTTATTGTAGGCAAACTCAACATGATGGAGATGATCCTCCCAAGATCCCTTGAAGTCCAACATGCACGCCCTCAGCATGTCCTCCAAGATCTGGATCGTCCTCTCGGACTGGCCATCTGTCTGCGGATGGTACGTCGTGCTGAAACTCAGACTCGTACCCAAACTCTTCTACAGACTCTGCCAGAACTGAGACGTGAACCTCGTGTCTCTGTCCGACACGATACTCACAGGGACTCCGTGAAGTCGTACGATCTCTTGCACGATTCACATTACATCACTATCTAAACTAGGAAAAGAAATAAAAACGGATGGTAAAAAGATTTACCTCCATATATCTCCTCGCTAGCATCTCCGTAGACTGTCCTACTCGGAAAGGAATAAAGTGCGCGGATTTGGTTAATCGATCTACGATCACCCAAATCGCGTCATTCTGCTTCGGACTCTGAGGTAGTCCAGTCACGAAATCCATAGTGATGTGTTGCCACTTCCACTCCGGAATCGGAAGCGGTTGTAGCAACCCTGCCGTACGCTGATGCTCTGCCTTTACCTGCTGGCAAACAAGACACTTGGCTACACTCCGAGCCACACTCCTCTTCATACCATGCCACCAATAGTTCAGACGAAGATCCTTATACATCTTGGTGCCACCAGGATGCACAGAATACGGCGAACTGTGTGCCTCCACTAATAACTCCTCTCTGATATCTCCAGCTGGCACACACAACCTGGCTCCAAATCTCAACGAACCATCCTCATGAATCAAAAAGTCAGTCCGCAGACCAGCTTCCACCTGCTCCCGAATCTTCACCAGCTTAGCATCTCCAGCTTGTCCAGCCTTGATCCTATCCACAATCGTCAACTGTATTTGCATACACATCAACGAAGAGGCCTCTCCAGGAAGAATAATCTCAATACCAGACCCGCAAAAATCTTGCTGCAATCTCTACTGCGAAGTCAACATCATCACCGCTGGAAGCCTACTCGGCGCATCTGGAACCACATTCACCTTGCCAGGGTGATACTGCAGATCGATCTCATAATCCGCCATGAGTTCCAACCACTGACGCTGTCGCATGTTGAGCTCCTTCTGGGTAAAAATGTACTTCAAGCTTTTGTGATCGGTGAAGATCTTCACCCTCTCACTCAGCAGGAAGTGCCTCCAAATCTTCAGTGCAAACACGACTGCTGCAAACTCCAAGTCGTGCGTCGGGTAATTCTTCTCATGGGTCTTAAGCAGACGTGAAGCATACGCTACCACGTGCCCATGCTAGTGTAACGACTGGTTTTCATGTATCCGGATTTATTATATTATAATATATGTTTTGGTGGATTTTCCCCTCATATGTGGTTATCGTCTCTGTAACTTTCATTTTCGATCGTTTCGTCGTGCTTTCTCGTTTCTTCCTTAGGATCGTCGATTTCGGAGTACGTCATTCGTGACGGGCTTCATAACGGTCGTATCTTACTGTTAGATCAAGCCTAGGAGTCTTAGGAATCGATCCCGGAGCTCCGCGCTCCATATCGGAACTTTTGGTGCTTATTAACCGGTGTAAGAAGGGGCACCAACCGACTAGATGACGATCCAGTCGGTCGGCAATCCTTCTTGAACCGACTAGTTGGCTTTCTAAATTTCTTAAGAGTTACTGTTTATCATTAGTCGGTCTAAGAACGTTGGTTGACCGACTAGGTTGTAAACTAGTCGATCGGCAATGCTTCTTTAACCGACTAACTCATCATCTAAATTTTGGTATCAGTACTGTTCATTCTTAGTCGGTCTAAGTTCATCTTTCGACCGACTAGATGACAAACTAGTCGGTCAGTATTTGTTCTTTGACCGACTAAATCTAAATCCTATTTTGTTCAGAAGTTACTGTTTACTCTTAGTCTGTCTGCGTTGGTCGACCGACCGACTAGTTCCCAAACTAGTCGGTCAGTGGTTGCTCTTTGACCGACTAATCTGTGTAAAAACCCTAATTTCTGGGCAGCCGCCAGCCCATCCTATTTAAACCCCTCCCAAACGATTTCTTCTTCTCCCTCACGACCTAAAACCCTAGTTTCTCCCCCATTGAGCCCCCTTCTTCCTCAAACCCTCATTCCTTCTTCCCAAGCTCATCCCCCATCATCCAAACCCTCCCTCAACACATTCAACCTCTCATATCCCTCAAATCTCCATCAAACCCCCAAAATCCCCCAAGAACCCTAGTTCTCCAAACTTCTCCATTCGTTTCCAGATCTGGTCCTTAGGTTCTCCGGAGTGTTTCTTCCGCTTCTTCACGGTAAGAAATCGATCTCTTGATGTTTTCATAACCTATTGTGTTTTTATGAAACCCTAATGAAATGAATGTTGTTTTGATGATTGTTTCCCCATAACAGCGATTTCCCCGTAGATTAGCATCCACGAGACGAACCTTCGTGATCGTCATCCCCGGTGCTAGGCAAGTGAAACTTGCCACTTAGGGTTTAGGCCATGTTTTAGGCCATTTGCTTGTTGTAGGCGTAAAAGAGGCTAGGCGACGAAATGATACTCGCTTAGGCGCAAATTTAGGAACTAGCTTGACAACGAAGCTAGATCCGACATTTATCATGTTGCACGATTACCATGTCATGTTTAAATTCCATTAACGGTACGCACATTAATTGTCATGTCATTGCATTCTTTAAGTGATCCCGTGATTGCGTAGCATCGCTACAATACTTGTGTTTCCTGGCTCGTGACCAGAAGCGAGCATAATGAGTTGCTAACCCCAACGCTCGATATTGAATTGTGAACTAGGAAAACAAGCTCCCGTGCGGGGCAACCCTGGCTCATTTACTGGGCTCATGTACAGGGACCCTGGCTTGTTTACGTGTGGAATGGGGTAAGAGTTAAGCGGCCAATCGACTGGGAGTCTGCCTGATCAGCAACTGCAGTAGTAGGGCGTAAACTCTGGGTTTTGGGGTAGTGTTAAGCGGCCACTCAGTGTGAACGTCAAACAGTTCAACTGTAAGGCGTAAACATCTACAAATAAATTGAAACGCGAATATTGAATTGATTGAGATTGTTAGTGGCTTGGCTACTCCTGTCTTGTCCCGATAATTGTTCTCTTGTACTTATTGTTCACCATGTCTTGCTAGTGCACTCATGTTATAACTGCCATGTCATGCATACTAAAACTGCTAGGTTGCTAGTTGCCTTACTTTCAGTTTCCTTGCCCAAGTCTTTTAGACTTGCTGACATGTGCCCCTTTACTCTTTTGGGTGACACATGTTAGATCCTGAGCCTTAGTACCTTGTTGAGGACGAGGTGTTTGCTGACGCCGAGCCCGAGCTTGTGCTTGACGGGGAGTACGTGGACACTGGGGACCAGTCCTAGTGTCTTCGTTGTGTTTTCCTTTTGTTAGACTACTGTTTGTTATCGGTGCGTGGCACCTATACTTTGTTGCGTTGTTACTTTTGTTGGCCTTGTTCTGGACCTTTAGACTCTTTCTTTTAGCCTGGTGGCTTTTCTGGATGTTGGACTTATTTCCGTGTTGGACAAATTATGAGATATGAGAATTTTATTTCTGTCTCTCCTTGTGTTATTATTGTTGTTCCGTTTGTGGTTACATGGACTTGCTTATGTTTTATTGACGCTTATCGGGTTTGGGGCTTCACAGCTCCACTCTCGTGCAGACCTTTTCACGTCTCGCCTCCATTTTAGGGAAGCGGGTCATGACAGGTTTTGTTGGTGGCCCATGCAGGTCCTTCTGTAACTGCGATCATCGGAAATGCGATAATAATATTAGATGTCCAATAAACTAAGTTCGACATCCGAGTCATAAGCTATGAGTCTAATCTGCTTCGTTTTCTATGTCATTAGATGGCAGGAAGGCGATTCACCCGTGGTGGAGGTAGTGGTGCGCTCCCTCATGATGAGGAGCCTGAGCGGGAACCCACCAATGGGGAGATGATGCGGATGATGCTCCAGATGATGCAAGTGTAGCAGGGCGTGCTCCTGCAAGTCCAGAATGCTCCACTTGCTCGAGCTGCCCGGGCTCTTCCGGATGCCCCTCGCTCTGAGCCGGGAGCGAAGAAATTTCGGGAGCTGGGTCCCGTGTATTTTGATGGGTCTGAGGGTCCTCTGGCTACCGATGAGTGGATTCGGAACATAGAGGATAATCTGAAGATGGCCAAGATCACCCCGGCTGGATGTGTTGATTTGGCGAAGAGGCAACTCAAGGATAATGCTCGGAACTGGTGGGATGCGGAAGAGAAGATGTTGGTGGAGCCGATAGCTTGGACTACCTTTAAGTCCAGGTTTGACGAGGAGTTCTTTCCGAAGGCTGCTAAGAAGGAGATGCTGCAGCGTTTCATTGATCTGAAGCAAGGGAGCTTGACGGTGGACCAGTACCACCAAGAGTTCACTAGGCTGAGTCGGTTCGCACCGAAGATGGTGCAGGATGCTGATGAGAGGGCTCAGAGGTTCCTGCAGGGACTTGCTTTGGAGCTCCAGAGTTTTGTGTCTTCTTCTGATCTGGACTCTTATCAGAAGGTTCTGGTCGCTGCCAGGAGGCAGGAGCTGAACCTGAGTCAGAGGAGAGGACATGTTTCTGGTGCTGGGAAGAGGCCTATGGAGCAGGCCAGAGCGGTGGTTAGACCTGGTTTCAAGCCTAATCAGCCAGCTCAGTTTAAGAGGCCAGGAGGGCCTATTCTGAAGACTTGCCATTTCTGCGGCTAGCCTGGCCACATCAAGGATCAGTGTAGGAAGTTTCTGGGCCAGTGCCTAGTTTGTGGTGATGCTTCTCATGTCGCGAAGGATTGTCGGCATGCGAGTCAGCTGCGGAGGGCACCTGTTGCAGCGCAGCCGTTGCAGCAGCGAGCGTCTGTTCCTGCTAGACGTGGAGCAGCTCTTGTTCCACAGAGGCAGGCTTTTCAGCAGGCTGTTCCGCCGAGGAGGCAGGCTTTTCTGATGACCGCTGTGGAGAGCGAGGCTGTGGATGAGGTTATCGCAGGTAATCCTCAATCTAGCCGTTATTTTCCTAGCTGGTTTTAATTGTTAGATTGTATTGTTTGCTTGAACATGATTGTTTGCTAGAATAGGGTTTGATTGTTAATTGCTTGTTAGGTGTGGTTTTGGTGTGCACATTTCCTGCACGAGTCCTCTTTGACTCTGGTGCATCGATGTGCATTATTTCTCGGAGTTTCGTGGAGAGGCATTCCTTGTCGACGTCCCCTCTTCCCAAGAGATGGAACATCGTTACAGGGACTGGCGTGGTCTCGGTGCATCGTGGTTGCAATTCTTGCTCGTTGGTGGTCTGTGGACATGAGCTTTTCGCTGATTTCATTGTCCACGACATCATCAACTATGATGCAGTTCTTGGGATGGACTGGCTTGCGAGCTTCTATGCTACGATCGACTGTCGGAGGAAGAAGGTGGTGTTCGAGATTCCCGGACATCCAGTATTCGAGTTCAGCCGTGGTGGCAGTTCGCTTGGTCCTGTCAGATTTCGGGCCAGACCGGTAGAGGTTGTGGCTTTGCAGATGGAGCTGGAGAGGCCAGCTGTGGTGCGTGATTTCGATGACGTCTTCCCTGAGGAGATGTCTGGTTTACCACCTGATCGAGCTCTAGAATTTTCTATTGATCTTATTCCAGGTGCGCAGCCGATTTCGAAGGCGCCGTATCGTATGGCGCCTGCAGAATTGGAAGAATTACGGAAGCAGTTGGATGAGCTCTTGCAGAAGGGTTATATCAATCCTAGTGTGTCTCCATGGGGAGCACCGGTGCTGCTAGTGAAGAAGAAGGATGGTTCACGTTGTTGGATATGGATGACATTTGTACTCCCTTGTAGGGGATGTACTAGGGAACACGGACCTCGAACATCGCACACACAAAGTCGTGTGCAAAGGGAATTTGTTCCCTTGCGGAGAGGATCTCTAGATTAATGGGAAAGTCGCATTATATGTGCATAAGTGCATGCGACATATGGCTAATAAAGGGGTAATATCTTAAGCTTATGTTGTACCATGCATATGGTACAACTTAAGCTTATAATGTGCCATGTATGATGGTACACCTTAGTTAAATTGTTCCAAAGGAACAATTACTCCTAAAATAACTACCTTGGGGGCTATAAATAAGACCCAAGGGTTAGCCATTACATTATACTTTTGCATTGCATTCTTGCATGCATTTCATTTTAGCGAAGCTCTGCCGAAATCCTTCCTCTCTCTTTATCCAAGTTCTTAATCTAAAAGTAGAGATTTAGATTGTGGATTTAGTAGCCTTACTCCGTTCGTGAGAAGACTCGATCCGTCGTGGCCAATCCGAAGGCGAAGTTCTGTGACTACCGTGCCGTTTACGCAAGCGTAAGTCTCAACTTCATTTATCGATCCTAACTCTGTTTTGACAGGATCCTACATTGGTATCAGAGCCATACGGGTTCGCCCCGGTCAAACCTCCGCCCACGTCGAACCGATGAACGAGGCGTTGTCTTTTTCACGAATGGGTATCCTACCATTACAGATATGGTAGGAACGCTTCGTGACGGAGAGAACGCAGCGGTTGTTCTTTTCACGTTAGGGTCTTCTGTCATTACGGATATGGCAGGAACTCTCCGTGACGGGAAGAACCGACCGTTCACATCGTCAAGCTCACACTCTTCATGAATGCCGAGTCTCCATTCATAGGGAATGTGAACTCTCTTCATGTGGAGCGTGTAGTTTACGAACTTTAAAGTATGTTATTTTTCATTTTTGGCACACAGCCATTAGAAAATAACTACTTTCTCGACGAACGGGTGCTTCATCGACGAACGGGTGCTTCATCGAGGAAGATGATGGTAGTTATGTCCATCGGAGAGGATGAATTTTGGTGCATGTGCACCATGGCCAAATGGGCTATGAAGACCATGCACCCCCCCTCCCCATGCGGAGGGGGTTGGCTACGGCCAATAACCACCACGGCAACCCCCTCCGGCGGGGGTGTGCGGCCACCCCACACAAGGGGAGGCCGGCCAAGGCCAAAGGGCCAAGGCCGGCCAAGGCCAAAGGGCCAAGGCCGGCCAAGGCCAAAATGGCCTTGGCCATGACCGGCCATGGCCAAGCCATGGCCGGCCATGGCCAGGCCGGCAGTGGCCGGCCCCGGCCAGGGCCAATGGGCCCTGGCCGTGGCCAAGGCCAGGCCAGGGCCAGGGGGCCCTGGCCGTCCTCGGCCAAGGCCAGGGGCCGGCCTGGCCGGCCCTGGCAGTGGCCTGCCAGGGCCGGCCGGCCCTGGCAGAGACCAGGGCCAATGCCCTGGCCGGCCTCGGCCAGGGCAGAGGCCCTGGCCGAGGGGGCCAGGGCCCCTGGCCAAGGGGCCAGGGCCCCTGGCCGGCCAGGGCAAAGGCCCTGGCCGGCCAATTTTTTAAAAGTCATTGGCCAGGGCCCCTGGCCAGCCAGGGCAAAGGCCCTGGCCGGCCAATTTTTTAAAATTTTTTTAAAACATTTTTTTGTTTTAAAAAGAGGCTCTACTCCTTGAAGATTAGCCGTTGTGCTCTACTTCATGTGAGACTAGCCATGACATTGTGCTCTACTCTACGGAGATTAGCCAATGTATTTCAAATTTTTTGAAAAAGATGTTTTTAAATAGGTTATGCCCCGTCCTTAATCGGGATAGCGCAATTTAGAATTCCAAGTCCTACCACGATCCGGTCATGGTTATCTAACCCATGGGTGTGTAGAACAGGTCTCGTGGCTTGGCAATTGTTGCGCTAAAATTCTTTGCGCAAACTATCACCTATTCCATTTTGAAAGATATGTTTTTCAAAAGTATTTTTCCGCTGCTGGTACCATACGGGTATCATTTCTGATTTCTTTTTTACATGAGATAAGTAAGAGGGATACTTTGAAAGTTACTTCTAGATGGTAGTTGGGAACGTAGTGAACTTCTCGATTCTAGAGTAACATTTCAGCTTATCCAAGGAACTTATCAAGTGTTTAAAGAATCAAAACTTTATGCACAGAATTTTGATCGTGTTTTTCGTTTTCTTTGCAGTTTTTTTTATTCGAATATGTCTACCGCTTCTAAGAACATTGTCGCCGAGCTTAACAAAGGTGAGAAGCTCAACGGCGACAATTATAAACTTTGGTCAATAAAAATCCAATATGTTTTGGAGGAGCAAGATGTGCTTGAAACACTCCAAAACATAATGGAAGAACCTGAGTTGGGCAATACGGCCCAACACAAGAGGGACCGGGAAGCTTATGAGACTTGGACTCGAAAGAACAAAATAGCACGTATTACGTTACTGTCCGCAATGGACAATGACATAATGCGTCTATTTCGGGAATTCGACCTAGCCAAAGACATATGGTCTGGGCTAGAAATAAAGTTTGGTGGAACTTCGGTAACCAAACTCCGCTCCTTAAATATTCAATTTGACTCGTACAAAATGCGACGAGATCAATCTATGAAAAAGCATCTTCGCCACATGGCGAATCTCATAGCTGAATTGAAGGATGCAGGTCTTACGCTATCTGACGAATAGCAGATCCAAGCAGTCATTCGTTCACTCCCAGATAGCTGGGATAACATGAAAATGCACCTCACTCATAATGAGTGCATTAAAACTTTAAGCGATGTATCCAAACACCTCGAACTCGAGGAAGAGCGGATTCAATCCGCAAAACCTAGTGCAGAAGTGCACATGGCCGCTAGTTCCTCACATGGAGGAAAGAAGCGAAAGGATAAACGCTTAAGGTTTGTGAACGAACGAAAGCAAGAACCGGAAACCTCAAAGAAGACTAAGAACAAAAAGTGGCAAAAGAATGTGCACTCAAAGAAGAAAAACTTGAAGAAGATCAAGTGCTTTAAGTGCAACAAGTACGGTCACTTCGCCCGTACATATACAGATGGAAGTGATAAGGTAACTTGTAGGACTAGTTACATATGTGTTTCTAGTTCCATGTTTCTTGCTGAATCTAACTATTTTTGGTTGATTGATTCAGGGGCCACGGACCACGTAGCGAAGGACAGAAGGTTCTTCGTAGAGTATCGAAGGATAACTCAAGGAACAAAGTGGATATACGTCGGCAACAACACTCGTGTTGAAGTCAAAGGCGTCGGAACATGCAAGCTAGTTCTCGATAACGGCCGGACTCTATTATTGCACGACGTCCTCTTTGCTCCAGATATTCGAAGGAATATCGTATCTGTGGTCATGTTAATGTCTTTAGGTTATGAATGGAGGTTCTATGAACAAAATATTGACCTTGTTTGTAATAATTCTTTAATTGGTTCGGGTAATATTTGTAATGGATTGATTATTTTAAACACTATGTATGATGATTCTTCTTCTATTAATGAAAGTTTCCATTTGACAAATGCTTCTAATTCTGAATCTAAGATCATTTGTTGGCATGCAAGACTTGGTCACATTGGACCAACTAGAATGGATAGACTTGCCAAAAGTGGCTTGCTATCTAACGTTTCAAAAGTTGAAATGTCAACTTGCGAACATTGTCTTGTAGGGAAAACTTGTCGCAAGCCGTTTGGAACTGGCACAAGGGCCGAAGTTCCATTACAACTTATCCATTCGGACATTTGCGGTCCAATGAATGTTAAGACAAGACGCGGGAAGTCCTATTTCATCACCTTCATTGATGACTTCACCCGTTTCGGTCACATTTATTTGATTTCCCACAAACATGAAGCTTTATCTTGCTTCAAAAACTATATGAGTTTAGTGGAAAATCAACTAGATCGCAAGATAAAGGTCTTGCGAACCGATCGGGGTGGAGAATATCAATCAACGAGTTTTGAGGAACTATGTGATGAAAAAGCCATAGTTCATCAAATAACTATGCCTTATACTCTGCTACAAAACAGTGTTGCGGAAAGAAGAAATAGGACATTGATGGAAATGGTCCGATCAATGATGTCTCAGGCAAATTTGCCCATCACCTTTTGGGGTGATGCATTATTGACGGCAGCATTCATCTTAAACCGTGTACCCTCGAAGTCGGTAAGTTCTACTCCTTATGAGTTGTGGAACATTAGAACTCCAGACTTAAGCATTCTAAAACCTTGGGGTTGTGCCTCTTACGCACATTTATCCTCTCACAATTATGGCAAACTTGGGCCACGTGGGAGGAAGTGTATCTTCATCCGATACGCTGAAAACTCCAAAGGATATGTTTTCGTCGGTCAAGAGGACAATGGGGGTCTAATAGAATTCGAATCGAGGGATGTTGTCTTCTTGGAAAACGAGGTTCCAAGATAGGGTGAGATAAGTCAAGACTTATCCTTGTTTGAGACTTGGGATCAAGAAGGATCGGAACGTTCGAGTGGGAGAATTCTTGGTGAAGAGGAAAATGACCCTCATACTTCACCTATGGATGATACGAACGATACCAATCCTATTCCGAGTGGGAGTGATGTTATTCCAAGTGGGAGTGATGTCATTCCATGTGGGAGTGATCAAACTCAAGCAAGACGTAGTAATCGAACGAGGCTAACACCTCTGAGATTTGAGGATGAATTTCCTCAAACATTTATGACATTACTACAAGATGATGACGAACCTGCAAATTTCAAACAGGCCGTCACTTGCCCTGCTAAAGATAAATGGATAGCGGCGATGGAAGAAGAACTTCAATCCATGAAAACAAACCAAGTCTGGGACTTGGTTGATTTACCTAAGGGACGTAGAGCCATTGGGAACAAGTGGGTTCTCAAAATCAAGCATAAGGCTGATGGCTCCATCGAGAAATATAAAGCTCGCCTTGTTGCGAAAGGTTTCACGCAACAGGAAGGAATAGACTACGAAGAGACTTTCTCTCCTGTCATGCGTTTTACCTCCATTCGCTTAATTCTGGCAATGGTGGCTTGTTTGGACCTCGAGTTACATCAGATGGATGTAAAGACTGCTTTTCTTAACGGAGAACTAGATGAGGAGATATACATGGAACAACCAAACGGGTTCGTACAAGAAGAAAACAAACATAAGGTTTGTAAACTTCGTAAATCCATATATGGTCTTAAACAATCCTCAAGGCAGTGGTATATGCGCTTTCAAGAAGTCGTTTTGTCATATGGTTTTTCCATGCTCGACGAAGACAACTGCGTATACATTAAGAGGATTAAGAACAAGTATGTAATTATGTCTCTTTATGTAGATGACATACTTATAGCCGGAAATGATACGCGTCTTATCAAGGATATCAAAGCTTGGCTTTCATCCGTCTTTGAAATGAAAGACATGGGTAAAGCTGCATATATCCTTGGGGTTAAGATCTCAAGGAATCGTTCCAAGAAACTTCTTTCTCTCTCTCAAGAGATATATATAAAGAAAGTTTTAGAACGGTTTAACATGCAGGACTGCAAGCCAATTGATACTCCAATAAGCAAAGGCGAGGGTCTATGTTTGGAAATGTGTCCCAAAGATCCAAAAGAAAAGAAAGCTATGGAAAAGGTTCCATACTCCAGTGCTGTCGGGAGTCTGATGTACGCCATGATGTGTACCAGACCGGACATTTGCTATGCTGTTGGTATGGTAAACCGTTACCAATCCAACCCAGGACAGGCACACTGGAAAGCGGTGAAGAGGATATTAAGGTACCTCAAAGGGACTGCGGACTATGCGTTGTGCTATCAAGGCAATACCTTGAGACTCGAAGGCTATACCGATGCTGATTGGGCAGGTGATCTCGACGAGCGAAGATCTACCTCAGGCTTTGTTTTCTTGCTCGAGAATGGTGCAATATCCTGGAGCAGCAAGAAGCAAACCTGCATCGCCCTATCAACCATGGAAGCCAAATTCGTAGCATTCAGCATGGCGGTCCAAGAAGCTGTTTGGCTTAGGAAATTCTTAGACAGGCTGACGAATGCCACTGACTCAAGCACTGTTTCTATATACAGTGATAGTCAAGCTTCGATTGCCTATGTCAAAGATCCTAAATTTCATTGTAAGACCAAACACATTGATATTCGATTCAAGTTTGCGAAGGACTATGACAAACGGAAGGAAGTAGACATAGGATACATATCCACGCATGAGATGATAGCGGATCCCCTTACTAAGGCGATCCCCAGAGATGTGTTCTTCAAACACTTATCATCTTTGGTAATGCGTAGGTGCTGAGCTGTATTATGTAATATTTCCCATGTCTATAGAAGATCAAAGTTTAATAAAAGGAAGAAGTTCTTTTATATATATTGCATACAAGTTTCTTACAAATGATTTTATACATTTGTGTTTAAGTCTCAGCTCTTTTATTGTGTGTATGTCGGACAGATTAAGGTTGGCTCTCTCACATGAGCAACCACCTTGTCTTATCAGATGGATAAGATAGAGATGAGACTAGTTTAAAGTCAAAATCATTAGACGAATGATTTAGAGTCGTGACTTAAACAAGATAGTCGAATGAAAGATCTGCATCATATGGATGCTCACAAAAGATCTGAGATCTGTATCACAAGGATATTTAAAAGAGATCTCATAGGATTTTATAAATCCTGTCTGTCTTATGCAGGATGAGAGTCCGGGAATATTTCATGGGTAGTAAGGGGACTCAAAAGATAGGCACTGTGGTGTCTGATCTTTCATCCGTACAACATCATTAAGACATACTCTCCCTGGGAAAGGAGTGATGTTGTAATACGTGTTCATACCACGTAAGCATTTCGACCACTGAGTTAATAGCAATAGAGTTTGCTATTATGTGAGACTCAAAGGCCATATGGGTCTTAACTCTTACCCTCAAGGACTCCAATTGGTTCCTTTAGATTTGACGAGATGATCGCTATCTTAGCGTGTTGCTAATGGGCTATGATAATTCGGCTCGGCGGGGCACGTTAGAAAAGCGAATCAAGTCAAGATCAGAAGGTTCGCAAGAAGAGGAAGATTGATTTCATATTCGCATTTGGACTTTAATGATTCAAAGCTGGCCAGCCAATTATGATCCAGATGGGACTCAATTGTTGAATATAAAGTATAAGAAATGTGAAGAAATAATCTAGGGTAAAGCATGCGCTGAACTACTCAACTTTGCGCCTTCGAGGTCGTTGTGTATCTCTAACAAGTGCACAACAACAGACTCTACGCGCATGACGGTCGCACGGTCTATTTCTCGGTATGATAGATGAAAGAACTAAGAGAAAGACGTTCTCTTACAATCCCCTCAAGTGTGAGTGGGAGATGTTGGATATGGATGACGTTTGTACACCCTTGTAGGGGATGTACGAGGGAACACGGACCTCGAACGTCGCACACACAAAGTCGTGTGCAAAGGGAATTTGTTCCCTTGCGGAGAGGATCTCTAGATTAATGGGAAAGTCGCATTATATGTGCATAAGTGCATGCGACATATGGCTAATAAAGGGGTAATATCTTAAGCTTATGTTGTACCATGCATATGGTACAACTTAAGCTTATAATGTACCATGTATGATGGTACACCTTAGTTAAATTGTTCCAAAGGAACAATTACTCCTAAAATAACTACCTTGGGGGCTATAAATAAGACCCAAGGGTTAGCCATTACATTACACTTTTGCATGGCATTCTTGCATACATTTCATTCTAGCGAAGCTCTGCCGAAATCCTTCCTCTCTCTTTATCCAAGTTCTTAATCTAAAAGTAGAGATTTAGATTGTGGATTTAGTAGCCTTACTCCGTTCGTGAGAAGACTCGATCCGTCGTGGCGAATCCGAAGGCGAAGTTCTGTGACTACCGTGCCGCATACGCAAGCGTAAGTCTCAACTTCATTTATCGATCCTAACTCTGTTTTGACAGGATCCTACACACGTCGCATGTGCGTGGACTATCGGGAGTTGAATGCGGTGACCATTAAGAATAAATACTCGTTGCCTCGCATCGATGATATTTTTGATCAGCTTGGAGGTTCGAGGGTGTTTTCTAAATTGGATTTGAGGAGTGGTTACCATCAGTTGAAGGTGAAGAAGAGTGATGTTCTGAAGACAGCGTTCAGGACGAAGTATGGACACTATGAGTTCGTGGTTATGCCTTTCGGTGTAACCAATGCACCCGCAGTTTTCATGAATCTAATGAACCTGATTTTCTACGACTTTTTGGATAAGTTTGTCGTTATCTTTATTGACGACATTCTGATCTATTCGAAGTCGGAGGAAGAGCATGCATCGCACTTGAGGACGGTGTTGGGGATTTTGAGGAAGCATCGTTTGTATGCTAATTTTTCGAAGTGCGAGTTTTGGCTGGATAGGGTTGCTTTTCTGGGGCATGTGGTGACTTGAGATGGTATTTCTGTGGATCCCGAGAAGATTAGGGCCATCAGAGAGTGGCATGTTCCGTCGTCTGCGTCTGAGATCCGGAGTTTCCTTGGTCTTGCCGGTTATTATCGGCGATTCATTAAGGACTTTTCCTGTATTGCTGAGCCGATGACCAGGTTGACGTGGAAGGATGTTGCTTTTGTTTGGTCGGGTGATTGTGAGAATGCTTTTGGCGTTCTGAAGGAGAGGTTGACGACTGCCCCTATTCTTGTTGTGCCTGATCGCAGCGGTGGATTTGAGATCTTTTGCGATGCTTCTGGCAAGGGTCTCGGTTGTGTGTTGCATCAGCACGGACATGTTGTGGCATATGCGTCTCGTCAGCTTAAGGTTCATGAGAAGAATTACCCGACGCATGATTTGGAGTTGGCTGCCATTGTGTTTGCTCTTAAGATTTGGAGGCACTTCCTGCTGAGTGAGAATGTGAAGATTTTCACCGGAGCTTGAAGTATATTTTTACTCAGAAGGAGCTCAACATGCAACAGCGTCGATGGTTGGAGCTTATGGCGGATTATGAGATTGATTTGCAGTTTCACCCTGGCAAGGTGAATGTGGTTCCGGATGCTTTGAGTAGGCTTCCAGCGGTGATGATTTTGACCTCGCAGTGGAGATTGCAGCAGGATTTTTGCGAGTCTGGAGTGGAGATTGTCCTTCCTGGGGAGGCTTCATCGTTGATGTACATGCAGGTACAGTCGACAATCGTGGATCGGATTAAGGCTGGCCAGGCTGAGGATCTGAAGCTGGTAAAGATTCGGGAGCAGGTGGAAGCCGGTCTGCGGACTGACTTTTTGATTCATGCGGATGGCTCGCTAAGGTTTAGAGCCAGGTTGTGTGTGCCAGGTGGGGATATCAGAGAAGAGTTGATGGTGGAGGCATACAGTTCGCCGTATTCTGTGCATCCTGGTGGCACCAAGATGTACCAGGATCTTCGTCTGAATTATTGGTGGCATGGTATGAAGAGGAGTGTGGCTCGGAGTGTAGCCAAGTGCTTGGTTTGCCAGCAAGTGAAGGCGGAGCATCAGCGTGCGGCCGGGTTGCTACAACCGCTTCCGATTCCGGAGTGGAAGTGGCAACACATCACTATGGATTTCGTGACTGGACTACCTCGGAGTCCGAAGCAGAATGACGCGATTTGGGTGATCGTAGATCGATTGACCAAATCTGCGCACTTTATTCCGTTCCGAGTGGGACAGTCCACTGAGGCGCTAGCAAGGAGATATATGGAGGTAAATTCTTTTTACTCTCCGTTTTATTTCCTTTTCCTAGCTTGGATAGTGATGTAACGTGAATCGTGCAGGAGGTCGTGCGACTTCACGGAGTCCCCGCGAATATCGTGTCGGACAGGGACACGAGGTTCACATCTCAGTTCTGGTAGAGTTTGCAGAAGAGCTTGGGTACGCGTCTGAGTTTCAGCACGGCGTACCATCCGCAGACGGATGGCCAGTCCGAGAGGACGATTCAGATTTTGGAAGACATGCTGAGGGCGTGCATGTTGGATTTCAAGGGTTCGTGGGAGGACCATCTACATCTGGTGGAGTTTTCTTACAACAACAGCTTCCAGGCGAGTATTGGCATGGCGCCTTTCGCCGCTCTTTATGGGAGGAAATGTATATCGCCATTGAGTTGGGATGACGTTGGTGATCGGGAGTTGTTGGGACCTGAGATGATCGTGGAGGCCGTGGATATTGTCAGGAACATTCGGGAGAGGTTGAGAATTGCTCAGGACCGTTTTAAGCATTGGGCGGGTGCTAAACGTCGTCCTTTGGAGTTTCAGCCGGGCGACCATGTGTTCTTGAAGATTTCCTCGAATCGCGGTGTGATTCGTTTTGGGAAGCGAGAGAAGTTGAGCCCGCGATACATTGGACCGTTTGACATTTTGGAGAGGGTTGGCGAGGTAGCTTATCGTTTAGCCTTGCCGCCATCTTTGGAAGGAGTTCATAATGTTTTCCATGTGTCGCAGCTTCGTCGATACGTTAGCGATCCATCTCATGCTGTGGATTTCTCGGAGATTACCGTTCGCCCCGATATGACGTATGACCAGCATCCAGTGCAGATTCGGGACAGGCGTCAGAAGTCACTTCGGAACAAGGTTGTCAATCTTGTGAGGATGATGTGGCGACACGGCTCGCCCGGAGAGTCTACTTGGGAGAATGAGGATGAGATGCGAGAGCGTTTCCCACTTTTGTTCCCGGACACGTGAGTGTTGGGAAATTCCGAGGACGGAATTTTTCTTAAGTTGGGGAGGATGTAACGACTGGTTTTCATGTATCCGGATTTATTATATTATAATATATGTTTTGGTGGATTTTCTCCTCATATGTGGTTATCGTCTCCGTAACTTTCATTTTCGATCGTTTCGTCGTGTTTTCTCGTTTCTTCCTTAGGATCGTCGATTTCGGAGTACGTCATTCGTGACGGGCTTCATAACGATCGTATCTTACTGTTAGATCAAGCCTAGGAGTCTTAGAAATCGATCCCGGAGCTCCGCGCTCCATATCAGAACTTTTGGCGCTTATTAGCCGGTGTAAGAAGGGGCACCGACCGACTAGATGACGATCCAGTCGGTCGGCAATCCTTCTTGAACCGACTAGTTGGCTTTCTAAATTTCTTAAGAGTTACTGTTTATCGTTAGTCGGTCTAAGAACGTTGGTTGACCGACTAGGTTGCAAACTAGTCGGTCGGCAATGCTTCTTTAACCGACTAACTCATCATCTAAATTTTGGTATCAGTACTGTTCATTCTTAGTCGGTCTAAGTTCATCTTTCGACCGACTAGATGACAAACTAGTCGGTCAGTATTTGTTCTTTGACCGACTAAATCTAAATCCTATTTTGTTCAGAAGTTACTGTTTACTCTTAGTCTGTCTGCGTTGGTCGACCGACCGACTAGTTCCCAAACTAGTCGGTCAGTGGTTGCTCTTTGACCGACTAATCTGTGTAAAAACCCTAATTTCTGGGCAGCCGCTAGCCCATCCTATTTAAACCCCTCCCAAACGATTTCTTCTTCTCCCTCACGACCTAAAACCCTAGTTTCTCCCCCATTGAGCCCCCTTCTTCCTCAAACCCTCATTCCTTCTTCCCAAGCTCATCCCCCATCATCCAAACCCTCCCTCAACACATTCAACCTCTCATCTCCCTCAAATCTCCATCAAACCCCCAAAATCCCCCAAGAACCCTAGTTCTCCAAACTTCTCCATTCGTTTCCAGATCTGGTCCTTAGGTTCTCCGGAGTGTTTCTTCCGCTTCTTCACGGTAAGAAATCGATCTCTTGATGTTTTCATAACCTATTGTGTTTTTATGAAACCCTAATGAAATGAATGTTGTTTTGATGATTGTTTCCCCATAACAGCGATTTCCCCGTAGATTAGCATCCGCGAGACGAACCTTCGTGATCGTCATCCCCGGTGCTAGGCAAGTGAAACTTGCCACTTAGGGTTTAGGCCATGTTTTAGGCCATTTGCGTGTTGTAGGCGTAAAAGAGGCTAGGCAACGAAATGATACTCGCCTAGGCGCAAATTTAGGAACTAGCTTAACAACGAAGCTAGATCCGACATTTATCATGTTGCACGATTACCATGTCATGTTTAAATTCCATTAACGGTACGCACATTAATTGTCATGTCATTGCATTCTTTAAGTGATCCCGTGATTGCGTAGCATCGCTACAATACTTGTGTTTCCTGGCTCGTGACCAGAAGCGAGCATAATGAGTTGCTAACCCCAACACTCGATATTGAATTGTGAACTAGGAAAACAAGCTCCCGTGCGGGGCAACCCTGGCTCATTTACTGGGCTCATGTACAGGGACCCTGGCTTGTTTACGTGTGGGATGGGGTAAGAGTTAAGCGGCCAATCGACTGGGAGTCTGCCTGATCAGCAACTGCAGTAGTAGGGCGTAAACTCTGGGTTTTGGGGTAGTGTTAAGCGGCCACTCAGTGTGAACGTCAAACAGTTCAACTGTAAGGCGTAAACATCTACAAATAACTTGAAACGCGAATATTGAATTGATTGAGATTGTTAGTGGCTTGGCTACTCCTGTCTTGTCCCGATAATTGTTCTCTTGTACTTATTGTTCACCATGTCTTGCTAGTGCACTCATGTTATAACTGCCATGTCATGCATACTAAAACTGCTAGGTTGCTAGTTGCCTTACTTTCAGTTTCCTTGCCCAAGTCTTTTAGACTTGCTGACATGTGCCCCTTTACTCTTTTGGGTTACACATGTTAGATCCTGAGCCTTAGTACCTTGTTGAGGACGAGGTGTTTGCTGACGCCGAGCCCGAGCTTGTGCTTGACGGGGAGTACGTGGACACTGGTGACCAGTCCTAGTGTCTTCGTTGTGTTTTCCATTTGTTAGACTGCTGTTTGTTGTCGGTGCGTGGCACCTATACTTTGTTGCGTTGTTGCTTTTGTTGGCCTTGTTCTGGGCCTTTAGACTCTTTCTTTTAGCCTGGTGGCTTTTCTGGATGTTGGACTTATTTCCGTGTTGGACAAATTATGAGATATGAGAATTTTATTTCTGTCTCTCCTTGTGTTATTATTGTTGTTTCGTTTGTGGTTACAGGGACCTGCTTATGTTTTATTGACGCTTATCGGGTTTGGGGCTTCACAGCTCCACTCTCGTGCGGACCTTTTCACGTCTCGCCTCCATTTTAGGGAAGCGGGTCGTGACAGCTGGTGTAATACACAACCGAGACCCTTGCCGGAAGCATCGCAAAAGATCTCGAATCCCCCACTACGATCAGGCACAGCAAGAAAAGGGGCAGTCGTCAGCCTCTCCTTCAGAACACCAAAAGCCTCCTCACAGCCATCAGACCAAACAAATGGTACATCCTTCTGCGTCAGTCTGGTCATCGACTCTGCAATACGGGAGAAGTCCTTAATGAACCGCCGGTAATAACCAGCCAATCCAAGGAAACTCCGAATCTCAGACGCTGACTGCGGAACAGGCCACTCCCTGATAGCCTTGATCTTCTCGGGGTCCACCGAAATACCATCTCCTGACACCACATGCCCGAGAAAAGCAACTCTGTCCAGCCAAAACTCGCACTTGGAATACTTAGCATACAACCGATGCTTCCTCAAGATCTCCAACATTGTCCTCAAGTACGATGCATGCTCCTCCTCTGACCTTGAGTAGATCAGAATGTCGTCAATGAAGATAACGACAAACTTGTCTAAAAAGTCATAGAATATCATATTCATCAGATTCATAAAAACTGCGGGCACGTTGGTTACACCGAAAGGCATAACCACGAACTCGTAGTGTCCATACTTCATCCTGAATGCTGTCTTCGGAACAACTTCCTTCTTCACCTTGAGCTGATGATAACCGCTCCTCAGATCCAACTTAGAGAATACACTCGATCCTCCAAGCTGATCAAAGTTGTCATCTATACGAGGCAACGGATATCGATTCTTGACGGTCACCGCATTCAACTCCCGGTATTCCACACACATGTGACGCGAACTGTCCTTCTTCTTCACCAGTAAGATCGGTGCTCACCACGGAGACACACTGGGATGAATGTAACCCTTCTGAAGAAGTTCGTCCACCTTCTTCCGTAATTCTTCCAATTCTGCTGGTGCCATACGATACGGCGCCTTCGAAATAGGCTGCGCTCCCGGAATAAGATCGATCGAAAACTCGAGAGCTCGATCGGGCGGCAATCTAGACATCTCCTCAGGGAAGACGTCATCGAAGTCACGCACCACCGATGGTCTACACTGCTCCAACTGCATAGCAACGATCTCCACCGGCATGACCCGAAATCTGACCGGACCAAGCGAACTGCTGCCACGGCTGAACTCGAACACAGGATGGCCTGGAATCTTGAACACCACCTTCTTCCTCTGACAATCGATCGTGGCGTAGAAACTCCCAAGCCAGTCCATCCCAAGGATGGCATCATAGTTGATGATGTCGTGGACGATGAAATCAGCGTAGAGCTCATGTCCACAGACCACTAAAGGACAAGAATTGCAACCACGATGCACCGAGATCACGCCATTTCCTGTAACGATATCCCAACTCTTAGGAAGAGGGGAAGTCGACAAGGAATGCTTCTCCATGAAGCTTCGGGAATTAATGCACATCGATGCACCAGAGTCGAAGAGGACTCGTGCAGGAAATGTGCATATCAAAATCACACCTAACAAGCAATCTAGCAATCAAATCCTATTCTGGCAAACATAATAAGCAGCCAAACAAATTCCAACAAACAAGACTAACTAAGAAAAGAAACAACTAGACTGAGGGTTACATGCAATAACCTCATCCTCGGTCTCAGCCTCAACTGCAGTCATCAGAAAAGCCTGCCTCCTCGGCTGAATAGCCTGCTGAAAAGCCTGCCTCTGTGGAACGAGAGGTGCTCCATGTCCAGCAAGTACAGGTGCCCTCTGCTGCAACGACTGAGCTACAACAGGTCCCTTCCAAGGCTGCTTGGATTTCGGACAGTCCCTCATGCCATGCGCTGGATCACCACAAACCAAGCAATATCCCAACATCTTCCGGCATTGATCCCTGACATACCCAGTCTTGCCACAGAAATGGCAAGTCTTCTGAGTAGGAGGTCCTCCTGGCCTCTTGAACTGTACCGGCTGATTGGGCCTGAACCCTGGTCTCATCACTGCCCTGGCCTACTCCACAGGCCTCTTCCCAGCTCCAGAAGCACATCCTCTCTTCTTGTTCACAATCTTCTCCTGCCTCTTCGCTGCAATTAGAACCTTCTGATAGGACTCCGAATCAGAAGAAGACACAAATCTCTGAAGATCCAAAGAATGCCCCTGCAGAAACCTCTGAGCCCTCTCATCAGCATCCTGCACCATCTTCGGTGCGAAACGACTCAGCCTGGTGAACTCCTGGTGGTACTGGTCCACCGTCAAGCTCCCCTGCTTCAGGTCGATGAAGCGCTGTGCCATCTCCCTCCTGGCAGCCTTCAGAAAGTACTCCTCATCGAATCTGGACTTGAAAGTAGTCCAAGATATCGGCTCCTCCAGCATCTCCTCTTCAGCATCCCACCAGTTCCGAGCATTATCTCTAAGTTGTCTCTTCGCCAAGTCAACCCATCCAGCCGGGTCGACCTTCGACATCTTCAGGTTTTCCTCCATATTCCTGGTCTACTCATCAGCAGCTAGAGGTCCTTCGGTCCCATCAACGTAAGTGGGGCCCAGCTCCTGAAACTGCTTCGCTCCTGGCTCAGAGCAAGGGACATTCTAGAGTGGCTACGCTGCTCGAGCAGGCAGAACATTCCGGGCATTCTGAAGCATTTCCCTGCTGCACCTGCATCATCTGATGCATCATCCGCATAATCTCCCCGTTGGTGGGCTCTCGGTCCGGCTCCTCGACACGAGGGGGCACACCACCAGCAGCAGCATGGGTATTCCGTCTTCCAGCCATCTAATGACACAGAAAAACGAAATAAAATCAGACTCTTAGCCCTATGACTCGGGTGTCAAAATTTTTTATCGGACATTCTATAATTCTTATCGTTGTTCCGATTAAGTCACAGTTACAGAGGGGATCTGCATGGGACACCAACAAAACCTGTCACGACCCGCTTCCCTAAAATGGAGGCGAGGCGAGACGAGGCCCGCTCAGGCTTGGAGCTGTGAGGCTCCAGCCTGTAAAGCGTCTAGAAATATCACGCAGATCCCTGTAATGTGACACGGAACAAAGATAACAATAATAGAAAGAGACGAATAATAATAAATTATAAATCTCCTAGTCCAGATAATATTTCAACAACCAGAAAAGCCACCAGGCTAACAAAAGAGTCCAAAAGAAAGGCTCAGCATGGCCAACAATGAAAGCAACTAACAAAAGATGGTGCTACTCACCGACAAGCTAACAACAGACTAACAAAGAGAAACGACGAAGGAACACTAGGACTGGTCACCGGTGTCCTCGTACTCCACGTCAGCAACGGAATCAGGCTCAAACTCCATGAACTCGTCGTCCCCAGCTACGGTCTCTAGCTCAGCAACTAACATGTGACACCCAAAGAGAAGGGGCACATGTCAGCAAAGTCTACAAGACTTTGTGCAAGGAACAAAAAGGAAGGTAAAAGCAACTTAGCAATTCTAAAGTATGCATGACATGACATATATATAAGATGTGCAGCAAATAAGTAAAAACAGCAAGTAAGACATGGCAAGGAGTAACATGACATGGAAACATGGACATGACAAGGAAACAAGTATACATTCACAAGGACAAGTACAAGTAGTAAGCACGTCGTGCACAGAGATTCCGCCCTTTGGCTAGAGAGGCTGTACCTGCCAACTCTTACGCTCAAGTGACCATTTATCCCTACCCCTCCACGTGTATCGAGCCAGAGACTTACCCCCGAACACGGAATGCTCGCTTCTGGATCACGAGTCAGGAAGTGTTTTAACAAGTATGGCGTAGGGTTATGCCCGCATAGCAGGTGCCTAGCCGGAAACACGGATTGTACAAGGATTTTGTTGCGTGTGCTACGATGCAACATACAAATCAAATGGCATGTTAGAATGCAAATGCATGGCAGATATTCAATTAAATGCGTAATGTTAGAGAAAGTAAATGTGACAGGCAAATGCATGACATGACATGACAAAAGGCAATTCTAGCTTCATTGTCAAGCTAGAACTTGGAAATTACTCCTAGACTGCTATCATTTCACGGTCTAATCTCTTTCACGCTAAAAGCAAGGAAATGGCCTAAAGCATGGCCTAAAACAAGGTTGGCAAGTTTCACTTGCCTGGTTCCGGTAATGACGGTCGACGAGAGTTCGCTATTCTACAGGGACGGGTCACTGTTATGGCAAAACAGAAAATCAGAATTTGATGTTCTAATCCGGATTTGTATTGGAACCCTACAATGTCTAACAATCCATTTTTATTAGGTTTTCTAAATTATAGTGTGGGTTACAAGTTGATTAAGGGTAGATCACTAACCGTATACGAAGCGGAAGAACGACGATCCAAGATGCCTACGAATCCGCAGGTAAGAGAGGATCTCGACGATCTCCGGATTGCCGTCGCCAAATCCGATCTAGCACGGCAACGGAAGAAGCGATCCGGGAAGAACTACGGCAGAAAAGATCTCCTGCAGCTGAGATTTAACAGATCTGGAGAATGGAGAATATAGGGGAAGATCTGGAGCAAAAGGAGAACTTGGGGTTTTAGGGTCGGCCGGCGGCCTACGGGGTGGTGCCGGTGCAATGGGGGAGGTGAGAGAGAGCACGGGAGGATGAGGTAAGGCAAGAGGAAGGTTGGGGGATGATTGGGTAAGAAAATCGGATAACAAAAGTGAGAGGAGAAGTGAAAACGTATAGGGTTTAAATAGAAATAAAAGCGGCGGCTATAACTTAACCTAGGGTTTCTGGGCATATTAGTCGGTCAGTGAAGAGTGTTCGACCGACTAATTTGGGAACTAGTCGGTCGGTCGTCCAACTAAGACCGACTAAAAGGCAAACAGTGAACAGGGTCGACACAGGGTAGACAGATTTAGTCGGTCTGTGAAGGCTCGTCAACCGACTAGTTTGGGAACTAGTCGGTCGGTGAATATTCATTGACCTACTAAGGGTTGAATATGAAAGACAAATAAGCACTGAGTGTTAGTCGGTCTGAGAAGAAACTCTAACCGACTAGTTTATCAACTAGTCGGTCGAAAGTCGTTCTTTGACCGACTAACCGTAAACAGTAACTCGGCTGTCAGAAAGATCTCAGAATTAGTCGGTCTGAGAACAAGTTCTAACCGACTAGTTTAGGAACTAGTCGGTCGATGAATGTGCTTAGACCGATAAATAGGAAACAGTAACTCAGGTGAAATAATCAAGATGAACTAGTCGGTTCTTGATGAGTTGCCGACCGACTAGATTGTAATCTAGTCGGTTGGTTCTCCTTCTTGAACCAACTAAGATGCACGAAAAGTCTCGAATTGAAGCGCGGGGCTTCGGGAAGATTCCTATGGCTTCTAAGATCAACCTAGTTCTAAGATATGGGTGCTATGAAGCTCGTCCAACAGGAAAAAAACACACAAGGAAGAAAACAACCATAATATATATAATAGCCAAAACATAGATAAAAACTAGTCGTTACATCCTACCCACCTTAAGAAAAATTCCGCCCTCGGAATTTCCTAACACTCACGTGTAACGGCCACGTTTCGGTCGCATATTTGTAGTGCGTATCTCGTTATCGCATGTGCATTTTTTCCTCTTCTAATTTTTATTGTATGTTTCATAGCTCTTGCGCGTGACCGGACTCTGTTGTCACGATCCTCTCGAAGGCACGATCGTCCCAGTATTCTCCTTTTAATTTTTGAATGCCATAGGACGAAGCTATAAAATCTGAATATCAATATTTATTAATAATTTAAACTATTTATTCTTCTTTTCAAACTTTTAAGCTACGGTCAGAAGGAACTTTAAAAAAATATTAAATTAAAACTAATTTTCAAACTTTTAAATTAACAGTTAAGTTTTGGAGACTAAGTTTTTTTAATAGGAAAACTTTATTTAAAAATCCTAACTGTTTATACTAACCTAATTATTAACCCAACGTTGAAAAAAAGGGGAATCTCTCATGAATATTTTCCTAACAGATTAACCCACTTTCCTTATACCTTAACTAATTATTTTGTAACCCCCCCCCCAAACTCGCATGTCTGTTGTGCTGGGGTTTTAAACAACCTATCAACCCCACGTACTCTACCCCTCCCGCCCACGTCATTACCCATGCCTGGGATCAAACCCCCCACATTTACGCAACCGCCGCCTCCACGCTTCTCCTCTTCTTATTAAAATGCAGCACCCTCGCCCCTCGACAGCCTCGCCTCCCGACGAGCCCTCCGACGCCGTTCTCTGCCGTCGAGGCACAGCGCCCCCGCACCACAACTCTCGTCGCCGCAGCTGCCCTCCCGCACGCTACCCCCTCTTCCGATCTCCGACGCCGGACCTCAGCCCTCCGACCCGGTTCAAGCGCTACCCAAACTCCGGCGGCCACCTGATCTTCCAGAACTCGCCCCACCCGAGCACCGCTCTGAGCAATACCAACGCCATCTCCGCACGGGATCTCCTCCTCCCTCGACAGCGCCGAACCACCCGACTGTCCCTCTCTCCGACCTCCAGGCATCCGACCCCGTCGTCCCACAACCCCGTTCACCAACACCAACATCATTCACTCCGTCCATCCACCGCCCTCCTCTACACACCACCGACTGCCGCTGAGACGTTGCCGTTGCACCTCCCCGAGCCACCCCTCAACCACCGTCGACGTCGCCCCGTTTTGAAGCCGCCGCCTCCAACACCGTAGCGAGGCCAACGCCTCCTGCCTCCGTCCAGCGAACGTACGCCAACGTCCCCGACGTCTCCGGTCTCGCCACCGTGTTTCTCTATCGCCCCGACTCCTTGCCATCGCCATCGACAGCGACGCGTCGCCCATCTCGCCGCTGCCCTGTTGACGTATGAATGGTCCCCTGCAAACACGAAGAGCCGCAAGGAAATACTGTGAGTCTAATTAATATGAAGCATTTACATATATATCTTATATAATTGCATGCTTTTAAATAATGCTGTTATATTTAATGGTGTACGGTTAATTCTGTAGCTACAGTGGCTTATATGAAATGTATGCGACCTTGCATTTGCCTGATAGTACTAGTAGGCTTTTATGTATTGCATATTATAATATAGGCCTCACTATACTGTGTAAGTTTGATTATTAATGAGGCCTAGTATGCAAGCGTAACTATATACCTATATACATTGTTATTATGCTTATATGTACAGAATATAGGTGTAGCTGTATGAATCGTTATATGATGTGAAATTAGTATAGGATAAATTTTATAACTAGTTTAGGGCCTTTTAACTGATACCGCAAGACCCTTGGCGTAGGTAAATTCATGCCTCTGTAACGATCGCGTAGGCACCTATTCGCAATCAGGCAAGTATTTACCTTTTGTAAGTATACTACTTTCTTCATACTTTTTCAAATGCGCAGGTATTTTCCCCTTGAAAGTATATTATCTTTCTACGAAGTTTCAAAGGTTAAAGTATTTATCCCCTACTAATTTAAAGTGTAAGAATGCTCCGTCATCTTTAAAACGCACATTGCTCTTATTGCTTGTAGTACTACTATTTGTGTCGCCAGATATATTTTGAATTGTCCATCTCTATTGGAATGTGATGTTGGGCCTTCAGGCATTTACGGACTACTGTGCCTTTGGGCAATTACGGAACATTGGCCCTTCGGGCAATTACGGACTTTTGGGCCTTCGGGCAATTACAGATATGGGCCCGCGGGGCATTTACGGAATGTTTGCCATACGGCAAACATTGAACTACGGATTGGTTTTTGGACACTTTGGGTGGGGTAGTCTAGTGTAGTAGAGGCTGGAAAGCTGGATTACGCTGGATTACGCTCTAGTGGTGAACTTGACCGACACCTGGCCGGGTCGGTGAGTAGAGAGTCACGGGTAGCTCCCGTTGACTTGGGTGTAATGCTGGTCACCTCCCCTTCGGACACTGGGCTTGACACTAGATTAAGTACAGGTTGGCACTCTTATTTGTTTCAGCTACTATCGTGATTGTACAAACCGTTGACTAAGTTCATATCATGTCTTACTTTGTACATCGCAAATGCCGTGCCTTTACTTTGTGCAGTACAAAAGCCATGTTTGCCACTTGTTACTTTACACACTACACTTGTCACTACTTTTGCTTTACACACTACACCTGTCACTACTTTTGCTGTACACACTACACTTGTCACTACTATTGATGTGCACACTACACTTGCCGTGCTAGTTACTTTACACACTACACCTTGCTATGTTTGGTACTTGCACACTACATATCGCATGCTCACTACTCTGTACACCACACCATGCTACACTTGTATGTTTTCTCACGCTACCTTATTTCTCTTGGTTGTGCACCGTTGTGTTTCTTCATCCTTAAAATTATTTGCAACTATAGTATTATCTTGCCGAGGGTCATTTTATTACTAATGTTTTTAAATCTTGCCGAGCGACCCTCGCTGACGTATATTTCCTTGTCTGTGAAATATACGTTAGGTTTTGAGCAGAGTTCACAGTGAAGTTCACTTGGAGATTGAAGAAGGTGACCAAGGATTATCAGGAGCACGAGATCCACTGCTGAAGACGACAGACACATCGCAGCTTGCTAGAAGTTTATTATTTGTTGTTGTATTTCTTTCAGGTGTACTTTAAATTCTTTGTAACTGTTTGTAATGGCCATGCTAGGCCTTTAATTCTTTTGTGTACATGTAATCTGGATGTCCGAGTGTAATAATGATATTCTGTGTTGCTCTGAGATCACAAGCAAGAACCTGTACTTCGAATGGTGTATCACTACAGACGCGTATTGGGCTCGAGTTTCACAGCTCCAGCCCAAGCGGACCTCAATCACGTCCTCGCTTCCATTTTTGGGAAGCGGGGTGTGACACACGTGTCAGGGAACAAAAGTGGGTAATGCTCTCTCATCTCATCTTCTCTCTCCCAAGTAGACTCTCCTGGTGAGCCGTGTCGCCACATCACCTTAACAAGATCGACTGTCTTGTTCCGGAGTGACTTCTGACGCCTGTCCAAAATCTGCGCTGGCTGCTGGTCATACGTCAGATCGGGGCGAACGGTGATCTCCGAGAAATCCACAGCATGAGATGGATCGATGATGTACCGACGAAGCTACGACACATGGAAGACATCGTGAACTCCTTCCAAAGATGGCGGCAAGGCTAAGCGGTATGCAAAATCTGCACTGGCTGCTGGTCAAGTCCTTCACCATCTCGAAAAACTTGCCGTACTTCTCATCGATTTTTTGCTTTGGCAAGCCTTTATGGGAATGGCACTGTAGGCTTGAAGACCCTTGAGTTGTCTCCCTCATTTTTCTTCTTCTCTTCAGGAACTCCCTCTGGAGTCACGGGGTTTGACATCGAGGCTCCATTACCATTTACTTCCAGATTTGGTCTCTCATTGACGAATGGAGCTTCAGGTTCTTTCACGGCCTCCGCACCGGAATCTGTGTACCACTCCTCAAGACTATTGCGGAGACATTTGCTTGACCATGCGTCAAGGCTAGCATCTGGTTGGGTCCCCTTGGGTTCGCTTCTGGCTGCCCCGGCAGCTGTCCTTGTGCCTTCTGAAGATTGGCCACTTGCAACCCCAGCTGGGTCACTTGATCTGCCAAAGACTTTTGCCCAATCTGCAGCTGCAGGTTGATCTTCTCCTGATTTGATATACACTGAGTAAGGAGGTTTTCGATAGGAGAGACCACTTGTTGTTGATTGAATTGTTGCTGCTGAGGCGGAGGCTGCTGATTTCTAGGAGGGTATTGCTGATATATCTGTTCCTGAGGTGGAGGTGGCTGATATAGCTGCTGCTGCTGCTAAGGTTGATGGGGCTGCTGATACGGTGCCCTGTAGCTGAAGTTCGGGTGGTTCCGGTTGTTAGGAAAATACTCCGGATTCGAGCTTGTCCTCGGTGCATAGGGTGCATTACCAGTCGGATTGTAAAATAGTGCACTAGCTTGGTCCACCGGTGCCGAGATATCTCCACCATCGAATTCTCCCATTACTTTAGCCTCTACTGCTGCCACATGCTGAATGTTGGCGCCACCGGCCCTTACCATGAATACAGAAATCTGGGTCGAAAGCAAATCAAATTTCTAGACAGTTTGTCAACTTCCTCTACCCGGTGCATTCCTCCAGATTTTGGTGTGGCGCGTTCATCGCTCCACCTTTCATTGTT
Source organism: Scilla litardierei (assembly GCA_030789695.1). Lineage (NCBI taxonomy): Eukaryota > Viridiplantae > Streptophyta > Magnoliopsida > Asparagales > Asparagaceae > Scilla > Scilla litardierei. The sequence continues at coordinate 431,986,769 of CM061142.1, forward strand.
CGATGCCATATTTTCCAGAATATTTCCGGCATCTACTTCGTTCCTTGACATGAAGGATCCTCCAGCCGCGGCATCCATTGAGGAATTTAAGTCGTCCCTCAGCCCATTGTAGAACAAGTTTAGAATTTTCTGGCGGGGGAGCTCATGGTGAGGGCATTTCCTTTGCATTTCCTTAAACCTCATCCATGCTTCATGCAATGATTCATGGATGGCCTGGGAGAACGAGGAGATTTTGCTCCTTAGCTTCATTGTCTTTCCCGGAGAAAAGAACTTGTTTAGGAATGCATTTGAAAGCTTCTCCCAGGTTGTAAATGTATTGGGGTCCTTCCCCTTCAGCCATTGTTTTGCCTTGTCCCGCAGAGAGAAGGGGAACAATCTCAACCAGATAGCTTCGGTTGACACGCCATTGATTCTGAAAGTTTCACACTTCTCCAAAAATGAGTCCAGATGCTCGATTGGGTTCTCCATAGGAGCTTCAGAAAACTGGTCCTGCTGGATCCAAGCCACCAGAGATGGCTTCAGCTTGAAATTTCCGGTCGTGATGGCCGGAGGATGGATGCTGGACGTGGACCTAATGGAAGACATTGAGTACTCAAGTAAGGACTTCTCGGGAGTGATATTTTCTCCCATGGCGAATTCTTCTCTTCTTCTTCTCTCAGCGTTGATATGCTTCAGAGTGGCGTTAATCTCTGGATCTAGAGGAACCAAGTCGTCGAGACTTCTTGAGGTCATGCGCATCAAAAATCAGATATACCTGTGAAGCACGTATGGTGTAACGCCAAATAAAAACAGAAAATAAAGAATAAAGAATAAAAATAAAAATGTAGAATGCGAAAATTATCGCGGGGTAGGGATATGAAATAGTCTCATGGGTTTACTCGGTCCGAAAAGAAACAAGCACGTTGCCTCCCCGGCAACAGCGCCATAAAGCTTGACGTCCCCTTAGTTTTGCACAACCAGGGATACCAGAATTAAATATTTATAACCACAAGCACACGGTGTTGTAGTGTGGCTTGGGGGTCGAACACGGGGAGGCGTGTGATGTGCTTGTTATCAAATAGGAACCGGATCACCCGGTGGGTGAGCTAGCCCTATCGCAAGGTGGTTATCACGATATAAAACTACGGAAAGGTGTAAGATATAAAAAGTAACCCAGGACTTTGGTTACCACCCTATCATGAGTTCTCTCTTTTACGACCGACGGATAGGAATACGATCGGATTCTAGGGTTTAGTGGTGAGACGTTGCCTCTAATAGTGGTACCTAGCGTCCCATGGGCCCGATATGTAGGAAGATATATGCCCATAAGGCAATTTATCTTGATTATACGTCTTGTTCATACCGTATATGGTACGTATTATTCTAGGTATAAAACGGTTTGTATTAATATACTTAGATAATATCCATAGACTTATAGTTAGGTCCTTACATATCTAGATGAGATCTCGATTATGAGTAAGTAAGTGACCGAATAGAAACGTAAGTCTTAAACGGTTCGTGATCATAGATGTGTCGAGAACTGGATATCGACACATCGGATAGATCACTGTGTCTTCGTCTTACCTTCGGGTAATGATGATCTCATAGTCATTCGACTTGGTGAAGTCGGAGACGAGACACAGGTGCTCATTGGAGAATGAGTTCAATGAACGACCAAGTTAGAGTTATTAAATGGTTAACTTTAATGATATGTCTTTAATAACTCTAGGGTGATGATAGGTTAGTTGATCCTTAAGACCTGAAGTCATCTGTACCAACCTGTGAGCGGACGGTGTAGCTTAGACCCATGATCTAGCTTCGAGGACCAGTCCTGATGAAAGATCTTAGGTTGGGTTGCACCTGAAGCTCTCTAGGTGAGTAAGTGACTAAGATGGGATTCATCACTTCCATTAAAGGGAAGTTAGTGTTATAGGCTCAGTACGGTCTTTATGTTAATCCTCGGCCGGGGTACGTTGCAAGTAGTACAACGTGTATACAATAAAGACCGCCGTATACTGACCAATGTTGTCTAATAGGGTTGACAGTAAACCATACCCTAGGCCAACAATAACACAGTCTTGACGAAGGGATTTTAGCTAACGGAATTCATCACTGACACGGCCAATGCAAACCCTATGACACTTTTGTCAAAGGGTCGATCACGTTATGATGACTCTGAAACAGGGACGACAGCTACTGCTCGTAGTGACCGTCGTCTAGGGGTTTCGAGCCCCAACCTGTAGTAAGGTCAGGCTGTAGGGTCTCACACCGAGGAGTGTTCATGTCTTAGTAATAGGAATATAGAATAGATAGAAATGTCATTTGATGATATTCACAAGTTAAGTTGTGAAAGTTAGTCGCATTAGCAATAGGGACCCAACGTTGCATTAGATGCTAAACTTTGACTAAACGTGTTGTAAATTAGTTACAACGAATTTAGTAGGAACAAACTTGTTGGAAAGGGTTACCTGGATGACGGGATCGTCCCGGTCTAAACACAGGTTCAAACCGCGTCCAAATCGGAGCTCAAACGAGCCCAGAAACGCAAAAAGAGTTCAAGGGGAAGTGGGTTAGACCCACTGGGCCAAAAGGCCCATGTGCAAAGGCAAACGGGCGACGCCCGCTGGCTGCAACGGGCGCACGCCCGTTGCACAGCGGGCGTGGCCCGCTGTGTGCAGCGGGCGGGCGCCCGCTGCTGCAGCGGGCCAGCGCCCGCTGCTTGCAGCGGGCACGGCCCGCTGCAGCAGCGGGCGGGCGGCCCGCCCTTGCCCCCTTGGGCGGGCGCGCCCGCTAAGTCTAGCGGGCGCGCCCGCAACTTAAGTCAAATCAGGGTTTTTGAAAACCCTAATGACGGCTACGAATTTTGTAAAAATTGCTAAAATTTGAGCAATTGTTTGAGGGGTCAAACGAAGTCGAAATTCGTCACCGTCAGTTCCTACGCGTTCACCATTCCAAGCTTTTCTGATTGATAGCTTGTTTGGTGTCTGAAGTTTAGTATGTGAGGAGAATTAATTCGTTAAAGTTTGACTTTGTGAAAGGCTAACTTTAAAGTTGAAATTAAGCCAAATGACTTAATTTATTTTCTCTTCATGGGGATTGTCCCACATTGCCCGCAACGAGAAGTTGAGTGCTCACTCCCTATATAAATAGGGGTGCACTCTCCTCGTTGAAAAACACACCAGTCAACGATCGAGTAGCTCCAGATTTTTAGAGCAAGCTCGATCGGCGACTAAATCTCTCTCTCTATTTTCCTATTCTCCGGAGTAGTCCTAGCACGACTACGAAGGGGGTTTGGATCTGATCCAGACGTCTAAGACGTGGGTTCTTCTCAAGTGAAACTTTCTACCGCGTGTGATCGGCTCGGAGACGAAAGCGGCTCAGGGTATCGGTGCGAGGGTGCGAGGCGGCTCAGGGAGATCGGGTCAACGCGGCTCGGCTACGAGGAGCTTCTCAAGACGGTGCGGTACATCTTGCCTGCTCCAGGGCCAAGATTCCGGGTATGTGGATTAAGCGTTTTCTAGCGTAGTTTTAATTAGTCGCTTAGTGTAGATCCTTCTTGGGGTGGTCAGACCCACTCCAATTCGGCATAGATCGGGCTAGGTTCTGGCTCCCCAGAGCCTAGCTAAATAGTTTAGCTAGTGTAGAAATTTGATTTCTGGTTTTTTCGCTGCGCTTTTGTGCCTCCATGGTCCGTCCGACTTAGGACGGATACGGATCTGAGCTCTGGGGGTCCGCCAAAACCCCAACACGATATTCCAGTCGATGCCCAGGATGATACGCTAGGTCTACCCAGGTTCGGACGGTGGGCATTCCCATGTCCAACACCGACCGACTCTGGGAGCACTAAGCTCGCAACGATTGCTCCCGACATTTCATCCTGCCGTTCCCACGCGCTAGGAATCATTGTCTTTGCTAGGGGTGTGGCTATGGCTAGAGGATCAAACTCCTGTTTTATTTCCCCTTGGCCTGACGGTCAGAGGCGGTCTTTCTCCTGCCAATGAAAATAAAACGCCCCGCGTAACTATCTAAATCCCCATATCCTATCGAAACTCTAA